>JANHZT010002305.1:94849-108726 GCA_032468215.1 Stegonotus admiraltiensis
GGTTGTGCTCGGGTTAGTCTGAGTTGCAGGGGGATTTGAGCTGGTGAGCTGCATTGCTGTTGTTCGGCTTCATGTTCGAGAAAACCCAAACAACCAAAGACCTACATACAAACACCCGCGAAAACCTCAGAAAACATATATATATATATATATATATATATATATATGCATGCTCGACGATCAGCCAGATGGCACACATGCTCAGGCCAGTTTTCAGCACTGCCGCAGTCACAAAGGACAGCTGATCATTGCATGTGCATGTGCACCAGAAACCTGGAAGGCAAACAGGCAAGTCTGTGCATGCCGGGTGACATGGCTTTGTGTGCCACTCTGGGTACGCATGCCATAGGTTCGCCATCATGGCTCTATACCAATTCAGTCAAATGATTGTCCAATTTCTTCTTAAAAACTCCAATGTTGGAAAACCTAAAATTTCTGGACGCAAGTTGTTCCACCGATTAATTGTTCTAACTGCCTGAAATTTCTCCTTAGTCCTAGGTTGCTTCTCTCCTTGATTAGTTTCCATTCATTGCTTCTTGTCCTGCCTTCAGGTGCTTTAGCAAATAGGCTGTTCCTCTCTTCTTTGTGGAAATCCCTCAAATATTGGAACACTATCATGTCATCCCAGTCCTTCTTTTCATTAAACTCTTTTCATTAAATGGTTCCTGTATGTTTTGGCCTCTAGTCCCCTAATCATCTTTCAAACTGGCCTTCAAACAGGCCACAGCCTGGGAGTTGGGGATCTCTTTTTTAGGGGATCTCAGGATACCATACCAATATTAAGGCCTATCATAAGGTGCTTAAAGAATACCATATATTCTTGGCTCTCTGGAACCAATTACCTCCTGAAGTCCGGACCACCCCCACTCTATTGGCCTTCTGGAAAGCGGTGAAGACCTGGCTTTTCTGGCAGCCCTGGGGCCGTTGATCTCGCTACTGCAATCTTGAGAGACCCGGCCATGAATGGAGTGTATGGATTTTTAATGCTTTTTTAAAAAACAACTTTTATGGTATATTGTTCGCATTATTTTTTGTTGTAAGCTGCCCAAAGTCCCTAGGGAGTTGGGCAGCATAGAAATGCGACAAATAAATAAATAAATAAATAAATAAATGAATGAATGAATGAATGATAGATACATCATTTTTATTTTGATCATATGCTAAAAATGAATAGTCAACTGAATAAATAGCTTATGAATAGCTTATGTCCAGGTTCCATCCAGGTTTTGATGGGTGTGTCTAAGGAGTCCCACACAAACATCAGATGGAATATTTTTATTTCTGAATTGATATAGATTCTTAGTTTAGCTTGATAGCTTGTCTTTGGTGAAGAGGAAAACAAATTCTAGGCAGACAATTTCAAACAAAGCAATTCCTGAGTCAATACCTGGAACTTTAAAAATAATTGTATTTATACTGAAAGAACTACATAAATCCTTGTTTAAGGATCAAATTTTACAGAAATATCTAAAGCTAGCTTAAAGGCCTGCTTCCATACAAAAGGCATTTTGAATTTTTTACACATAAATAATACTATAGTTATTAAATCCTTTTAAACAGGATTTGGATGGATGGAAGCTATAGATTGCATTGTCTGGTTCTCATCTAACTGTTCACTGTCAAAGAGGAACACAGAGCAGTAGCTTCTCTCCTTCACGGCTGAATATAACTTTAGATGTTGGTTTTCAACAACTCTGCAACCACTTACAAAAACTAGTTTTAGTGCTTCTGCTAACACTCAGCCCTGTTTTTCATTTCTATCAAAACCAGAAAAGTCCTTTAAACCTGCCATATTTTCAGCAGAATAATGGGCTAGTGCAAGGTTATATAATCAAAGCACTAACAAAGTACAATGATTTTATGACAGCAGATAGATCTCAGACAAGAAAAGTGTTCTTTAATCTGAATTCGCTTTTTCTGTCCTTACACCAATGAGGTTTATAGCTTAATCTACCGGGATGGGGGCAAAAATATTTTGCAGTGCAAAACTGCCTATTAATGTCTAGAGTTGTGGCAATATGAATAGACTGGCAGTGTTAAAAAGCCTCTGTTGAACAAGAATTTGGTCTAACTTTGCGTATTTCAGAATCTCATATAAAATACTGTAGTATGTCCTACTCAAGGTAGTCTCAGAAGACTCTTAGGAACTGTGATGAGTGTATAATGATGAAAGTAATGACTTTACAGGTTTTTACTGCTTCTTCTTTGACTCAGCTTCAATAATAAGTGATAACCTTTGAAGCTCCACATTTGGTGACGGTATGTTTAAAATATTTCCTTTCCATATTTATCCTTCCACTTCCTTATTTGAAAATAATTTTCAAGTTAGATCATTTGAGATTACTGAAAGTCTAGTTTTATTTTTCTCCACAATGACACTGAGAGAGCAAAAACTACTTTTTTAACATCCATCTTATACAAAACTCTTGGTGGTTCTTATAAATCCGGCAATCTTTGTAGATTTTCTGCCATCATATTTTGAGAGTCTACTTGCTACGTATTGTATGTATCGAGTCAGTATTGACTCCTGATTGTTGCCCAGACAACTCTCTATAGTTTTATTGGCAAGATTTCAGAACTGGTTTGTCATTGTCTGCTTCCTAGGGCTGAGAGAAAGTGGCTGGCCCAAGGTCATCCAGATCAGTTGATGACTAAGGTGGGACTAGAACCGTATGACTCTATGACAAGGAATGGCCATGGAATGGACTTCTCACTCCACATCAACACTGATTAGGATTGTTCTTGAAGAAAGGAGCTGAAGCAGCACAAAACTGTGCCACCCAGCCCCAAACCCTGCAACCAGTCCAAAATCCATAGTATCCATGATCCATAGTATCAAAAGCCGCTGAGAATTCCAGGATGGAGCACAACCCTATCTTGTTCTTGCCACAGGATCATCCACAGGTGCAACCATGCTGTCTCTGTCTCATAACTGGGCCTCAAATCTATCAAGAAAGGATCTAGATAACCACATAGTTGAAGGGAATCATTCTACAAAGATATTTTCATCCAATGTCTTTATTTTTCTATTTCTGTCTTTCATTTGGACTTTCCTGCATTGTGCTATTTATACGCCTGTGTGTGACATCAAATGATTGCTTGATGAAGTTAATGCCCAAATTTTTGGAGAAAGAAGGGAGTCTGACACAAAGCTCTTATAATGTAACAAATTTAAATAGCAGCATATAATTTTGCTACTTCTGAGTTTTTAGAAGTTGTCTTATTTTTAGAATCCTTCAATATGCATAGATTTTTGAAGAGCCTTAAGCTATGATGTTTTATGACTCCTTTCATAAAATTTATATTTAATCATACCTTTAAAAATTGTTCTCATTCTGCCACTCAGTGTTACTAACCAAGAAAAGCCCTTCAATTCAATTCTACATTTTAACTATTTTGTGTGTGTGTGTGTTTCAATCATTGACAACTTCTTCACATGATGTGAATCACAATGAAACGTCTATGAGTAACATGTGAACAGCACTTAAATAAATGTTTTCTGTTTGAAATTAGCTTCACAATTTACTGTCAAAATGTTTTTACATTTCTAACATTGTGACTTGACTTCTGCTGCTAAATTTTTTAGCATAAAACGGATACCTCTTTTTGGAAGCCGGGTACTTGACAGTCAATTTTATGTTTAGGTGCATAATTAATATCAACCAGTTCCATTATGTTAACTTTGCAAAATAGAAATCTAAACAGATAGGCTTATAAAATCAGTCAACTCCAGTTTCAGCCAAAATTCAGTAGCCCTAAACTCTGTTGAGATAAGGACAAATCCATTGTCCCCAGTTGATAATTTGGACCAGATTCCATTACTGAATCAGTTTGGTGACACTGGAGGTCAGATTAGTACTCAATTATTTATCCCTGCACTTCTTCATTTAGTAAAGAATCTTCACATTCTTTCTTCCTACCAAAATTGTTTACCTTTTATTTTAAGCAGTGACCACTTCAACCATCCCCAAAGTGTTCTGTTGTTCTCCAGAACCCATCCAAAAGTTTTCCAGAATTGTTACTTTGAATGCGTTGAAAATATAAAATTATTAACTAATTTCACATGACTGATAAATAACAATATGCCTAGCAACATGGCCGGTATGATACCACCCCCACCCCTTTGCTTATTTTATTTATTTATTCAATTTATATAGCTCCTATTTCAAACCCTTGAACAGACTCTGGATAGATAATAATAATAAAAATAATTAAAACACAATAGAAAAATAAATTAGATGCAAAGGCTTTTTGGTCTTTTGGCTGAGATCAAATGCAATTAGCAGCCAAGAGAAATTATAATCTGCTGGTATCAGGAAACGGAGCCCTTCACACATTCAGGATTCCAGGTCCAGGCACATAGCCAGACCTTCAAGACTTTCCAAAATGCTAGCAGGGTATAGGAGAGGGTATGTCATAGCCAACACCATTTACAACTCATGCAGCTGCAGTCTATTGCAGCTCAGGCTTTGGAATGCTCCTTAGGAGCAGCTCCATGTAGAATGAATTCAATAGCTAAGGTCATAAGGTAGAAGGTCATAAGGGCTTGAGTGGCAGTGAGCAGAGCATCCTATACCAGAAATGGGCACACCTGGCACACAACCCAAAGATGTGCAACACTGCTACTACCTGGATTTCCAGGAGGAGCTGTGAATCCAGGAGGACCCCAAGATTACACCCTGGGTCCATCATCTGAAGCAATGCCACCCATCCATGACCAGAAAAACCTTGTTATTGGAAGACCCAAGCACCCAAGCTATTCAGTCTTCCTTGAGTTGAACTGAAGCCCATTGTGCCCCATCCAGTAGACATATGTAGATATTAAATAAAAGGGAGGGAGAACTGAGCCTTGTGGTATAAGTTTCAGAAGCAAGGAGAGGGGTATTCAGTTGGTCTTCACTAGCTATATATGGTATCAACATCCTTTTGCTGAAGCAAATATTTTACAATCATTATGTACTTGGATGTATGACATAGCAAATGACCTGATCTTGCAAAAATGAAGAATGAACACATGGAAGTAGAAACTATAGTTATGCTAATTAGTTCTGTATGTCTAATTACCAATCTAGAATCATCCAAGATTATTAGTTGGACCAATGCATATCGTTGCTCTATGAATCAGTCAAGATTAGGATAGATCAGCATGCTTACAGTATCCTGAACTGATCTATAAAATGATTGCACCTGTTGTCTGGATAGCTCTAAATTGTACAATAGTCTATGTCAGGGATGGCAAACCTATGGCATGCATCCCCGAAGTGGCATGCAGAGCCATGTCTCCTGGCATGCACGCTGTCACCCGTTCCTCTTCTGGGTTTCTGGCATGCATGTGTGTGCGATGATAAGCTGGCCATTTTGTGTGCACCAGTGCCAGAAACTGGAAGAGCTGGTTTTCCATTTTCCTGCATCAGTATGCGCACTGGCCAACTGATTGTCATGCACACATGCACATCAGAAATCTGGAGGACTAGCTGGCCAGCGTGCATGCATATGCCAGAAATCCAAAGTTCATTTTTGGATGCGCACATGCGCCCTGGGCAGCTCCTCTTCCAGGTTGTGGCCCAGACAAGCGCACACGCAAGCTTCCTTTTTGGCACTTGGTGCCAATAAGGTTTGCCATCACTGGTCTATGTGCATAAAAAACTTTATTTATGAATATGAATAAAGAAAACTTTCTTTGCAATTTTGTAATTTGTGCTTAGGTTAAGGAAGATATTAGAACAAAAATATGACAGAGCCCATGAATTTGTTCTTTTTTTTCCCATTTCTACTACATGGATAATGAACTACTGAAACGAGTTAGACCATAATGTATATTCCAATGAGAATTAGACTACACTATAGGAAAGAAAAGATATTTTATGAATTCACTGACCATTTTATCTGAGAGACTGCAACTAGTGTGGCAACATGAAAATTGCAAATTATATTCATTGGCATATGCTTGCCTTGTAAAGATTATTTGCAATGATGTGAATTCGTTGAACTATAATTCTGTTCCTCAGAATTAATACTGACTTAATTAAGCTGGTGGTCTCCCCAATAAATTTCAACTCTGCTGACCAAGTGAAAAAGCACATGTATCTGTGCCAGGAGGATACATAATTTTAGTTAAATCAGTGTCATTGACAATTCCATTCAGTTAAAGATTCACTTACATCTTATCTCTTAGGAACTGTATAAGTCTATAACTAACAAAATGTCCTTTAAACTATCAGAAAATTTGATTGATATTTCCTCTATATGGTACCATTTCTTTTTCTGTAGTAAGGAAATATTTATTCTCATATAAAACAGCAGTTATAATAATGCAAGTAATAGTTTAGTTGTTTGGTTTGCATGCTCTTGTCAGCAAAGAGGCAAGCACAAATTATTACGCCTTTACTGGTGTGAGATATATAGGTGTAGATCAGGGGTTCCCAACAGGGGGTGCTTACACCCACTGGGGGTGCGAAACAATATTCCAGGGGATGCAAAAACTTGGGTTTAGAAGTTTCAAAATTTTAGTGTATATGTATAATTATATGCATATAATCATTATTTTTTTAAGGGGTGCGAGAATATAGCAGAAACGTTCTAGGGGTGTGGGGTATAGAAAAGGTTGGGAACCCTGGTGTAGATGATATAGATATACAGTTTACCATTCTGTAATATCCTAATGCATTTTTTCTCTGTATTGGTACATATTTACGAGTCAAATTTGTCTCAATGTAGACCAATATTCTGAAGGACTAAGAGCTATTGAAACAGAAAATGTATATTTTCCAGTATGGGAGCTTCAATAGGAATTTCAGCATCAAGTCATCTACACACAGAACAACTACAGTCAGCATTTGACTGTGATGAATTTTATAGAATGGTTCTCTTGTGGGTGGCAGTGATATACAGTATTTTAACTGAATGGAAAAATGAAGGAATGATTCTTAAATTATTGACAGGTGCCAGAGAGAAGCAGAAGAAACATTTTGATTCTTGAGAATCACAATGTAACCGATTGGGATAATCTCCAGTCTTTCCAGATGTTGTTTATGTTTAAGACATACCTAAGGTCACAGTGTAACTACACACAAATAAGGTTTCTATTTTTCTTACAAGATGCCACTCTAAGTTATTTCTGAAATGTTACCACTATGCTTCAAAGATCAGAGATATGCAGGAATATAGGGAGAATATATAGATTTCCTGTACACAACCAGGTAGTCAAAAAATTTTTTTCCATTTAACTTCTAGGAATCAACTATGTAAAATCCACATTAGACATTCTATAGCAGGGGTGTCAAACTCGCATCGTCACAACGTCATGTGACATATCACAACTTTTTTCCCCTTTGCTAAACTGGGTGTGGGCATGGTCAGTGTGTGACGCATCTGGCCCGCAGGCCGCTAGTTTGACACCCCATTCGATAGCAAGGGTAATAAATTAATGACTGTTTTGGATTGTTCCTAAAGTGTCTTTCAAGTTGCTGCTGATTTTTGGCAGCAATGTATTTTTTTAAAAAAAATATTTTGAATATGCATTTATCTATTTTCAGTTACCACTTCAGCATATTATCAGTAGTAGTAATATTTTAGTACTATTGGCACTAAACCAATTTCAAAAATAAACTTCAAGCTTTTGATCCAACTCTATTATTACCAGCAATAGTCATATTTTATTAGTCTTGGCAATAAACAACTTGATCCAGCTCTAACCATGCACATTTAGACTTCTGCAGTAACTGGTTCGTATAAATATAAATGCATTTATGTTCCAGGAACACAGTAAGTGGGGCCTGCAAATTCACTGGATCCCAGATGAATCCAGGAACACTACTGATGTTAACGCCAAACTGTACCTATGTTCTTTACATCCATAATTGCATATATACATTCATTTACTTTATTTTGAATGGAGGGTTCGACTCGCATAAAATTCCAGCCATTTGTTTCTTAGTTTCAATTGCCTTTCACTTACACTTTGGCTAAAATAGCAGTGGGTTGAATAATTACCAACAGCTTGATTACTGAGGCTCTTCTGATTCCATGCTTATTTCTGTTCCATGTATTCAGAATTCTCTTTCTACAGTTTTGAGTTGACACTAGCATATATCTATAAAATACTTATAATAAATCCAATAAAGCTGTGGGGTTTTTTATTCGTGTATAATAATACACGATCTTAAATCTTAAGCTTTCTGGGTCTTATGTGACACTAAATTAAAATCTGGTCTTGTATGGCATGTTCATTCCCTTCCTTGTTCCCACTGTCTTTCATTTGATATCAGAAAAATTACCAGGGGAATATCAACCTATATTTCTGTCTTTGAAAAAATTCATACACACCAATGCTGCTGGGCAGTCTTCAAGGTCGTTCTTATAATGCTTGAAAATTATCCCTCCAACGTCTAATCAGTATTTTCATTTGTGGTCCTCTATGTTCTGATTTCTGAAGTTTTCTTGCATAGATCAGCTTTTAATCAATCAATCATTCTATACTTGTATAGCACTTTCATGCTATGGATCTGAAGAATATTTCCAGACAATATGATAATGTGGACAATCACATAAAAGCTATACCAGGGTAAATTCTGAACCTAGAATGCAAATTGTACTTCAATTATGAATCTTTCCATTACTAAATTCTTCCCCACCCCTCTAATTCAGGGATCACCTTTAACAGAATAAACACATAACTGACAGCGGTTTAAATGGCTTGTATACATGATTTCAATACAGAAACAATAAACAATACTTTAAAACTGGAAAATTAGATTTACATTTATAGAAGCTGTGTATGTATGTATGTATGTATGTATGTATGTATGTAATTGCAATATTGATGCATTGTATATAATAGATATGTACACAAAAGGAAAGGAAGAATAACGAAAATAATTTGTAAGTACTTAGTTGATATACCGGAGTGCTGTAAAGATTGAAATTGTGATATAAAATGAAGAAAACTGTTTAATAAAGACTATTTTTAAAAAAGAATATGATATTTTTTTAAAAAAATGAAATGAGCATCATAATGTTGCAATGGTATCTTCTCCAGTTCTCCTATTATAATTTGTCTGGCATATAGATATCCATGGCTGCAGAAAGAAAAGGCTAGTTGTATATCATTAGCTGGTAATGCAACCAAATCTGTTTTCTTACCAGACTGTTTTTTTAAAAAGATCAACTTGCATGCAAAATGGCTATAAACATGATCTTTCAAAGCACTATTGGTTTGAAAATTCATTCCATATTCTATCTTTACTAATGTTACTTGGAATGAAATTTTCATTAAAAATAAAATTATATATATAATTTAATTCTTAATGAAAATTTCATATATGTCATTGTAATTTTTCTCTTCTCTCTTTTTCTCTCAATGACTTCATAAAATTGTAATAACAAGTATATAGAGATAATCTAACTCCGAGGTGTCAAACTCATGCCCCACAGGCTGGATGTGACACGCGCTGGCCATGGTTTAGCAAAGGGGAAAAAGTCATGATATGTCACATGATGACAATGTGACGCCATGAGTTTGAAATCCCTGATCTAACCCATTAAAATATGCTCTGGATTGATTGGTTGGTTGATTATCAGTGCAAGCTCTTAGTGAGAAGATAGATTTTTCTCCATGGTGATTTCCTTCTGGTATTTTAGATCTTCCAATGGTGCACCTCTCAGCTGTAACAGGATCATTGTCTTCTTTTCTTTCCTTTCACTTTTCCCAGCTTGAGAGCATTCTCCAAAAAATTGGGTCTCTGTATAATGTGTCCAAGTTGGTATAAATTGAGCTAGGACATTTGTGTTGCAAATGAAAACTCTATGATTTGTTTGATCTATGTGATCAAACAAATCATACAAATCTACATTTGATCTATGTGTTGGTCTTGTTGGCTGTCCATGATATTTTCAGAAGTATTCTCCACATCAGCATTCCAAAGTATCAATACAGGTATTCCTTGCTTAATAATTGGTCACTTAATGAACAGTCAATTTTATGACAGACCTCCAAAATGTTACTTAGGACCTGTCATTAAAGTTACAACTGTCATGCACACATACACATGCCCATGGTCATATGATTGCACTTTGGATGCTTGTCAACCAGCTAATTTACAACCAATTGCAGGAACCCATGGTCAGATGACTGTGATACGCAATATTTTTTCCTGGTTTCCAGAAAAAAGTGATCATGCAGGAGAACGGATTCACTTAATAATCACATGGGTTTGCTTAATGAGCACATAGTTTTATCAATGACCATAGTGAAAATGGTTATAAAATTGAGTCAGGTGATGTAGTGTCCTGCTTAATGACAATCATGACCATTGTAAAACCAAAATTCTGAGTTCCATTGTGGTTATTAAGTGAGGATTACCTGTAGTTTTTCTATCCTAGTTCTTCAAAATCCAAGTTTTTCACTTCAAGAGAGTATCACAAGCCATTCCTTTCACGATTCTGTTCTTTGTATATGCAGACACATTAAAATGAATATTTATCCAAATATTTATTTTTCTATTCATTGCCTAGTCTGCAATGTATTTCTTGACTGCTAGTTTCTTTGCTCTCAATCCTAAAAGGAGGAAACTATCCACCTCTTCAGTATTTTCATTGTCTGTTTTAAGGCTGGTTGCTGTATCTATTTTCAATAGTTTGTGCTTTATGTATTTAATTGTAAATAATTTTTTAAAAAATTGATATATTTTTTCACTTCTTGACTTATATTACTAGATTTTGCAAATCCTTTGCATTTTTGGCTATCATAATAGCATCATCAGCAAAGTGGAGAATTGGGTGCTTAATTAATTGTACTTTATAATGTGATAGCAGATTTCATGTCAGTTCTGGAAAAGTGTTGCACCTTACAGCTTCAAGAACATTGTTTTTGCTGACAGTTCCATAGTAGTGGCAGCACTTGTTTGAATTTATCTAGGCTTGGAAACTTGTAGTTAGTACTTTGACAGGACATCTCCAGAGATTAATAGCACAATTGGCTGATTGGGGAGTCAACATATATCCTGAAGGAGGCAATTGCAAGCCACTTCCATTTGGTTGCCAAGAAAACATATCCATACGCTTAACAGGAAACAAACTTAACTCAAAAAAGATGTTATTGTTAACACTATAGTTAGCATTAAAAATGTATCAAAGGGTCAACATTCACAGTGTTCATACTGGAAGCTAGCTGAAAACCAGTACATCTCAGAAATCAGAGGTGTTATATGCAGTGGTGGGATTCAAGTAATTTAACAACCGGTTCTCTGCCCTAATGATTTCTTCCAACAACCAGTTTGCCAAACTGCTCAGAAAGTTAACAACCGGTTCTCCGGAAGTGGTGCGAACTGGCTGAATCCCACCACTGGTTATATGCTGTTGCATTCTGGGCCAGTTGAAGCTTTCATGTGGATTTTAAGAGCAGGCCCATGGTTTATATTAGTTTTTATCTTCTTCTTTTAAATGTTTTAATAAAGAATATATATCCAAAAAAAGGCAGTCTCATATAAGGTAATTTTTAATTCACCATTAATCAACTAATTTTATTACTGTCAGGTTTTTAGAAACCTGAAAACAAAATATATAGCTTTTAAACAACTTTGCAAGTATAAAGCAGATTTTTCAGTTCAACTATATAATGGGATGTAGTAGTGGGCATTTATGTAACTCTCAACCCACGGGATAATGAAAAAAAAATGTTTGGGAGTAGTTGATGATTAATATACTTCTAAAAGGATACTTTTTAATAATTTAAAAATGAAGAATATTATTACCCAAAGGAATAGCCGTGTTAGTTTTTGTATCAAGAATAGCAAAGAATCTTTTGGCACCATAAGGATTAGTCATTTATTACTAAACAAGATTCATCAACAATCCACTTCATATATTCCATAGATATACAACTGTTGTAGGTTGTGTTGAATAGCTAAGGAACACATGTACTATCATCAGGAGTCTTGTGGGTTAAAGGTATTAGCAAATGATAGCCTGTATAGCTACACATAATCATAAGTGTCTCTTAAAATAACGAGTTGAATCACAAAAAAAAGTGGTATATATGATATTTATGTTTCAGGGAACCTATAGCAAGCACATGGCATGACAGTTCTTAAGATGAGAGGTCTTTGCTTTTCTCTGAGATTGTTTGTTGTCTTGCAGACATTTCATTAGCCAAACTAGGTAACATCATCAGTGCTAGTGTTGTTCAGTTACAAATTGCTAAAAAAATCAGACCAAAAATCATTCCAATATATTGGAAGCCCCGAGAATTGCTTATCTTGCTTCCAAAACTCGAAATCAGCAGTGGGTTCTCAAGCTTTGTCTTTGAGGAACTGCAGAGGGCAAATCCACATTGTTGGCAATCGCATGCATGCTTTGGCAATCCATCAGGGCCAAAATGTAGATGCCCCAATCATGGAAAGTGATGAAACATAAACGCAGAGATCTTCTCTTTCCTAAACAATGCCTCCATATGAACATTGCTTGGATGCGGGCCAGAGAGGGCCCTTCTGTACTCTTGTGTCATGCTCACAGAAAAGCTGTCATAAGAATTAATTGGGTCATAGTAGTACTCATATAATGTCTAAAGTGCAATTTACAGTTTAATCCAGTAAAATATCTCCTGGCAGGAATCATAATTTATAATACTAATATCTAGTGTTATAAATCCTTTGTTTACATCAGTAAGGTAAGAATTTCTTAATCACACTTTATACTGCCCATAGTCAAGCTGCTCTTTTCATTTGGTGCGGCTGAGAAAAAATATGTCTATATAAATTACCCTGATTCTGTTTTATTTCTTCTTCAAAGAGATATCAATGAAATAATTAAAAAGAGGCTCAGATTTTATTTAAGAATACCTAACCAATAATCATTTAGAAATCTCTCTATTTTTTATTTTTAAAACACATTTTTGTCCATGTTTAAGTGTCCTTAATTTAGAAAACAGGTTTTGTTTTGTTTTTACTTTTTTGGGTACTGGCAGTCAGTCAGGGGCAGCTATTGGCAGTTGCTGACTTCTGACTGGCCCTTGGCAAAACATTTGGTCTGATCTCTTCTCTGAAAGTCACTTGCCAGCTGTGCAAGTTCTCTTCAGTGCTCATCTGTGCTTTGGAATTGCTTCTGGCCTGAGGCTTACTGTGATTGATCACTTTTGTAGATCTTGAAGAAGATGTAGAAGATCCAGCTAATCATAAGAGCCACAGAAAAATCAATGACTTGCTTATAGTAAAGATCTGACACCTTTTATTCTTACCATAGCTGGACGATGGAACCCTCTACGGCAGTAATGCTTAAACATTATGGTTATGATGTGGAGGTCAATGTTTGAAAGCTGGCCATCACAAATATGGCCATGATACACACAATCTCCATATGAATGCCATTGGTTCCTAAGTTTGAATAAAACTCTTACTTCAAAACAAATAGAAAGTTCAATGCACTGTATAGTGGGGGGATGTTTTGGGTAATTTTCCAACCTTCCACAAGTTCTTTTATTGATTGATATGTCTTTTTTTCTACCCAATAAATTCTGAGATAGAATTGGGAAACTTGAGTTGTAATACATCTGGATGTCACCACCTTGGTCTACTTGAACAATGTCACTGAATCAGTACAATTAACTCCATATAAATGTTACAACTATGCCTGCCTATATTTATTGTTTTCAAATATGTCCTTTTAATCACGGCGTTGTTATTGACAAGGCTGCTTTATACATTTAGCTCTCTACCCTTAAAACAAAATCTCAATATCAAGCACAGAACAAAGATGACAATATATATTTTCTTCCCCCCCACCCCACCCCACCTACAAATGTTATAATGGAAAATTGTTCAATTATATTTTCAATCAATTCCAATTGGTTGAATTTCCAACTGGAAATTCCAATAATGGTTACG
>JANHZT010002305.1:147752-160252 GCA_032468215.1 Stegonotus admiraltiensis
CCAAAACCCGTCATTAAGGTAGGCCCTCGATAATATGGAGGGCCACGCCTGCGAGAGGGGGGAATCACGCAGAAGAATAAATAAATAAATAAATAAATAAATAAATAAATAAATAAATAAATAAATAGTCCAGTTATGCTCAGATGCATCCTTAATCTTCTAGATAACCCAGTCAAATTCATGTTATTCTGATCAGGTCTAAATACCCTGGACTGTACCCACCCACAAGCTATTTTCTAAAAACAGCAAATTAATATATTACCTGTCTGCATTTCATCCCTACCATAAAATTAAAATTATTTTTTTTAAAAAATCCCATACCCAAGATCTGAATTAGAATATATTAAACATATGAAGCCTGTGTAAGTCCCAACGTTTAAATTCCTGATTGCTTAACATGATATCATATGGAGAGAGGGGGGAGCTTATTTTTTCCATGTAGCAAATTAGGGACTATTCAAAATGAAGCTCTTAGAAAAACAGATCGAAGGCTGCACATGCCAGATTTTCTAGGGGTGGCTTCATTTATTCCTTCAATCTTGGTATTATTCATTTTGATAATGGTCCAAAGGTTGCAGTCACTGTAGCATCGAATATATGGAGATTTGTCAGTAGGCAAGTTTTGCACACTCCCTTGAACTGATTGTTCATGATTTCTTAGATAAACACTAGGCTATAAAAAGCATGAACTTTGAAGAAGAAAGTATCATATAGTTCTAACCACAAGAAATCGAAAGCTTTGGTCACTTTACTTCTTTTACAGCTCATAACACCTTCTGCAAAACCTGCAGAAGCTAAAAGATTGCTTTATATTAGATCAGTCTACACTACAGTAAAAGATACATAAAAGAAAATCCCCACCTTTATCTGGCTGAATGGCTCTGTGAGCAATAAAATAACTATAAAATGCTACAGGGGTATGATGGAGGGCACTCTGTATCCAGCTTTCTCACAGTAAAATCAGTATTGAGAACTTGTGCCAATTTGCACTCCTGCTGATTCCCTTTCTGTAACTGTTTCATTTCTGAGTCATTGCCATAGTAATTTGGTACTCATTTCCGCCGTCTGGCATCAGTGCTATAAACTTCACCTTGGTATAACCATGACTGTTCCTCCTTCTCATCCTTTTGTTTGCCTATCGCTGTTCCACAGGATAGAAAATGAATGGTGCAGTGAAATTTGAAAAGGGAAGTAATGTAATCATGTCAAAGAAATGTCTTCTACTGATTACAGTTCACCTGAGTTATGCCAGCTATGTCTGTACTATGTTAGTACTGTCATGATCATGCAGGCTTATATTTAGCAGTGAACCCCTCCCCCAACACACACACACATCCTCCAAACACACACACCAAGCCACAGACCTGAAAAAACACATATGTTCCCAAATGTTCAGCACAGGCTTATGTGATAATTTTAACAGAAAGATGAGTTGGAATTCTTCTTCAAATATCTTGCACTAATGCATCTATGGGATTTTGTGTTAATAAACAATGCCTTGAATTACGCTTTGACTGTACAGGCAGCTAGCATACTTTTGTCAACCTTGATGTAATAGTGTTTCATCAAACAAACCAAACACAAACAACCAAAAAAGACAAAATTCTCACTAACTTTTTCAATAAGCAATTTAAAACTTCCTGTGACTCTATGGCCCTATGCACCATGCATCTGATAAAACTGAACAAATGAGTCCTTACAGTAAATTAAGAATATCCGATTCAAGGTAACCCTTTTCCCCCTTTTTAAAAGAACTACAAAGAAAGAAACTTCCTAGAATACTAAAGTCATAGACTGGTTAAAATTCATAGTAAAATTTACCTCCCTGTAAACTCAAAAAGAGCATTCCTTAGAAAATTGGAAGCAGGAATAGATAGTAAAGTTATGTTGCATTTCCTTGCCTAATTACAGTGTGCCCTATATTTGGTTACAGTGATCTTTAGAAAGCTTGGCATTATGATCATCAACTTGGCAATATTTTAATTTCCTGCAATTTGAGAATATTATGATTATTTACATGCCAAAGAAAGAATAATAATTATTTTTTGGCCTTTTAGGAAACTTTTCAGGATACAACATTGTGAAATAATTGTGGTGCAGCAAAGGCTGTAGCTAAACATTTAGCAAGTTGAACATTATAGTCCTAGTTAAATGCTTACATGCATAATTTAGTTGCTGCTGATTTTAAGGAACTGGTTCCAAAGCAGCTTCAAAATACATTTTCAAAAAAGGATATAGTCTATTGTTATGTTGTCAGAATCTGTTTCCATCAATTAATGACAAAAAGTGCTTCTGATCTTAAAGTGAGGATAAAACGATGCCAATAGTGTCTGCTCTTTTTACAGGCAATTTGACAGTTTTTGGTGCTTGCCAGCCTTGTATATTCCTCTGCTATCTTATTCTTTCCAAATGCTATCTGGCAGTATGTTACTAAGAAATTAGCCTGCCTCCCTACCACTGATTGCCCAGATGGACATCTTAGAAAGCTAGAGGAAAGCAACTTGACAACTGGAAGTCAGCCAGTTCTCAAGAAAAATGCATTGAGTTGCCCATAAGGCAGCAAAATGTTAAAGAATTAAAGAAACAGAAGGTATCAATGCTAAAAGAGTTCTGGCTAACAAGGTGGTAAGTTTAGGTTCAAGTTAACATTTTACAAATATAAGTTGATCTATCAGTATCCCACAATATACCCAGGGGGTGGACGGAAGCAGTGTTATTATTTCTTCCATTGCAGCAATACATTCTATAGTCATTTCTCATTAGCATATTTGAATTTGGATGGATGGCTCTCAAGCACAGTAATGACAGTACATTTAAAAATAACATGTTTAGCGGTAGATGGTGTCTGATTTTTGGAGTCCGTTCAGAAACTCTTTGTGGCGTTGTTGTTGCTCAGCACATCCATGCCAGTTATATGGTTTAGTACAGACATGTGAAATTCAAACCACAGTGGTTTGCATTATATTGATTAAATCATAAACACTTAACAGGTCCAGGCTGGAAGAACTTATTTCTTAGGATCCACATAAAATTTGTTCAGCTATTGCCACATGGCAACCACAGAAGGGTATGTGACAGAGACCAGCTCTTAGCTGGATCTCTGCAAGTAACACTGTTCTGTTTATTTAAAAATGAGCGGATTCTGGGCCCTCCTAAAATACTGCAAGCTACCCAGAGTCTCTCAGGACTTAGACAGCCTCTAAAATGAATAAATAAATAATTCATAAATAAATAAACAACATTGCAATGTACCACACAATGATGCAACCACCAAACTCCCTATTTCAGCACTTTTTTTTAAAGCCTTCCTTTCCCTACTTGGCTAGCCAAGCTCTGGGTTTTTATGATAGGGGGGGGAAAAAGAATGGCAGAAGACCTAAATAGACCTAAGGAAGTGACGGACAACTTTTGCTTGGAATTTGGATGCAGTAGATTTTATTTTAATTTAGGTACACCATGTGCTTTACCTATATCTTAAGAAGGGTCTCAACGTGGTCCTCTTTTATGACACAGCTACCTAGGTCATAATATATATTTATTTTATATAATACATAAAACAGAAAAGTGGAAAGCTTTGTCATAACTTACCTTTGTACCACAACCTAAAAGAGATGCAAAAAGCATTTGGCTCTGCCATAATTTTAGGCACGTGTAACTTTGTAGACTTTCCTGTAGATGAAATCAATACAGAATATGCCAAAAACCCTGGAATACTTGGAACCCTTGGGAGAATCCAATGTGTAAGCGTCAACTTTATGCACCAGGCCATTAGTGCAAAGTAAAAATAATAAGAATTTTTAATGTGGAAAACACAAAACATAGATTTTGAATTCCAGTGCTACACATCAGGCTGGTGACATAAGCTGAAACTCAGAACAAAAATCCATCTAAATTGTTCTGAATTTAAACACTGGTTTTCATCCTTTTGGGACACTTTATGCTTTAGGCAGAGCTTTTCTACAAGGTTTTACACTGTATATGTGCATATTATACCTCCAAATTGCCTCCAAGCTGACAATCTTTCTGGTGCATTACGACTTTGCTGCCAAAGATCTATCTAGTCAAATTAAAAATAATCCCTAAAGAAAAGAAAAGAGAAGAAAATCTTCGACATGGCCTATTGTAAAGAACCTTTGACCTTCAGAACACATTCAAATCTTAAACCAAAGCTGCCAAGAATAACTCAAGTCCTGTACAAATAAGCGAATGTCCTGATTAATAAATGTGCTATGTTTATGCTGGGAGGTCTTTACAATGTTTTATGTTCCTACTAATTTATTTGAAAGTTTTAACCTCTTAGGCTATAAATTCAACAGTAGTGGATAACGAGTGCTTGAGAAATACATTCTATGTTCTATAAATTCAAAACAGAACAAACAAACAAACCAAATGCTTGCAGTTTATAGATCTGAATGAATAAAAAAAGCATGATGGCAACCTTTTCATAAATTCTAATCCCTAATCCCTATATTCAATTCTCTAAAAAAGGGAGGCATATAGTATTAGAGCCCTATATAGAAAATTATAGGCAATCTGAGAAGGCAGGGTGGAGGGAAGAGTCATCTATGCTTGTAAGTGTGTTAGGTGGGTTCCCTTTCGTAGGATCCTGTTATTTAGATTTCAGATTTCCAATTCCGTCTGGGGGAAAGGAAAAAAAAAGACCCCTCTGGCACGTGCATGTGTTTGTGCTTGCCTCTGATTCACAGGGCACACATGGACAGACTTTATTCGCTCATGGGTCTCTATTAGGCTGCTGTTGAGTAGTTTGGTGGTATTATTCAGACAATATTGAAACGTTCCCAAATGAACTTTGCAGGGAGACATTTTCATTCGCTGCCTCCCTCCTCATGCATATTAAAAAATGGTATGCAAGGCCTCATTTAATTCACTGATTTTACATTCGGATCACTTTCTCTTTTACAGCTATTTTTACCGGGCTTCATTAATCTTTGTTGAATACAATGGCATACATCTTTAATGCGGCCGCTGTCAAGTCATATTTCAGTAAGAGCTGCAAACTGAATGACAGCAAGCAATATTAATAAATTTAACATAGACTATATCAATTTTTAACAGAATGAATGTGGAATCTAAATGTATTATTTTTCGTTTAAATCATAGGGTTTATCACCAGTTAAGTAGCAGCGATTTCAGGAAACTTGTGACGTGCCGTACAAATAGATTTACATCTCATTAATAAGTAAATTAGGCAAATGCCTTTCAAGTTCAGACAAGTACATAAGTGTAATCTCCATATTAAAGGAGTAGTCTTTGATAAACCACGAAGGAATTGCAGCAGCCAACTATATGACATGCTGCTGGAGCCTGAACTCTTCCACATTCCCACCTTTAATTATACTGGTTCATTACTAAAGAGATAAGTGTCTCTCCAGTTAAGATTCTATAAATGAACAGCATGAGGGTACCTCCCAAATCATTTTTGAAGAAACTGTGAAAAGGTGGTAATAGTTATGAAAGAAAATGCACATGCGCGTGCATGCAGACATACACATTATCACCTCTTTCTTCCTTTTCTGTAATGATAATAAAATATTGAGACAAATTATACACACACACAGAGAGAGAGAGAGAGTATATATAGAGAAATAGTTCATTCTGAATGCTATTTTCTTAAGGCCAATAAAGAGACGGGGAAAAGAGAAAGACGAGGAAAACCTTGCAATTTTCAACAACGATTTTTCCTAAATCCCAGTCGATATAATTTGTTGCAAAAATGTAAACTCAAAGAGAAGTTCTCTGTATTAAATAAAAAAGTAATGGTTGGTAGGAGACATGTTTTTGCAGTAGTTTAAGTGATTATAGGAAATTACATGCAAAGCCAGAGTTCTGATCCTAAGTTAATTTATAATTGGAAAACACTTATTAATTAACTTTGGCATTCTAATTAAGAATTAGAGAGCTGTGTGCTAAAAAGCAAGGCAATACTCAAATGTCAGGTGGTTTTTTTCAGAAATATTCTGACAGCTTTCTGTCCACCTTTTTTTTTCTGAAAAATTTCCTGAAACAGTTACATGCTGTTTGCTAATCAGAACTGTTTTGGAATGTAAATATCTATAGAAAAAAAATGGCTACAAAATAAGGATTTGTTTTCAGAAAAAGCTGCAGTGAGTCTCATCTATGTTAATGTGTACTTTTGAAATGCAGGATTTGAGTCCACTGGAGGCAAAGAGATTGAAAAACCTTCTGCCTTGCCTAAATGGGCAAAATGTTCTGAACAATATACTTGCACTTGCTCATTAATCTATTTTTAATCTATTTTTAGTATTTTTAACTTTTGTACTGTTTGTTTTTTATCTTTGGCTGTGCACCGCCCTGAGTCCTTCGGGAGAAGGGCGGTATAAAAGTTTAATAAATAATAATAATAATAATAATTAACATTAGCAAGAGACATTTCAATCATGCCCATACAAAAAATGCAAAGATATGTAGAAAAAGAGTGGTAATTCTGCTACTCTTGTCGCCTAGCATATATTGCTATAGTTATATAGTTGTTTTTAGAACTGTATAACTGTAGCTCTATATATAGTTGTATTTAGAATATATGGGGTTTTACAAATTTATCTGTGCTTACAGATAAATTTGAAACACTTTCTTCTTTCTTATCTTTTGTCCCTCTTACTGCATGCCCTCTCATTATAAGATGGATACAGCAGTTGTCTGAAATTACTGCTGTGCTTTATTTCATATGGAAGATATATTAAAAATATTAAAGTAGATTGGCTTTCTGTGTGGCACGTCAAAATATTTTGAAAAGATGTTAACTCATTTAGACACATTTGAGTTAATTTCAAACACGGTTACATGAAAAAGGAATGCCCAGACATATTTTTCATATTAAATAATTATTAAAAAGTAAGTGAAATTCATTTGCTTCCCATTTCTACTCTAGAAAAAAATATATTACTTTGCTTATGACTTATTTACTTATTTAACAAATTTATATAGCCACCCATTTCAGAAAATGTGACAATACACAAAAACAATAAACATCACAAAACACTAAGTAAAATCACAAATACACACACACACACACACACACACACAATGAAGTTGGTAGGAGAGACAAAAATTTCTAGTTAGGGTTAACTTCATAAAACATCACAGGGCCATTCATAACTTCACAGGACCATTCAGACATAACATTAGACTTTACAGGATTATTCAGAGAGAACTTTTCATTTTGCATTAAGAATTTATTTATTTAGCATATGGCAAATACATGGATTTATAGTGGTTCAAATGTCAATGTCCAGTCCACCCAGCCATTCAAAGACAGGGTGGTTTATGTTAAAAAAAAAAACGGACATTGGGCCAGTATAAGCTCTTAATGGACATTTGGGCACAATGTGATGGATATTTTGCCAAGGAGCACCACAGCCATACTGAGAGGTAGAGACAAGACCCCATTTAAACAAGGAGTCCTGGCAGACACCATGTTGGGTACGGATTCTGTTCAGAATTGAGCAATGCTGGCGACGAAGGTCAAAACCTGGCACCTTTTGTGTAGGGTCATCTATGTAACTGCCTCTCTCTGGGCATTCAGCAGCCCATTTCCACTGTGTGTTGATGTCAAAGTTGTTAGACAGCTGTTGAACAAGTGCCAGAGAGGGCATCCTGGATTTAAGCTGCCAATTGATAGATGAGGAAGATCAGTGTGCACAGGAAGAAGTGGATTTCTCATAATTTTGTTGTACTCCTTCACTAAGGCTTCCTGACTTCATAGAGCTGGTGGTGCAATGTGGCTCAAGACGGGAGACAGAAAGTAGGAGTAGATTTTATGCAACCGCTTATGATCCTCATTTAGTCTAGCATCGATCTTGCTAGTAGTGCATTAAGAATAATTTTGGGTCAGTGGATAGAACACATACTTTCATTGCGGAACGTGCTAGATTCAATCCCCGATTTCTCCCCATAGATCTGAGACAGGCTCCCAATTGAAACCACATTATCCATCTTCATAAACAATAAGAAACCAAATGCAACAATGGCCGGAATTGATACAAGACCATTTTCTATGATGTTAAATTGTGTTTTGTCCGAAATAGAAACTGAGTTTTTGGTTGAATGTTTATAAAACAAAATTGTTGGTTTTGATTAACCTGAATCTCTATAGTGCATTGTTTTAGGTGTTATGTTTAAATCCCAATTCCTAGAATAAAACTACAAGGTTGATTGCCCATAACTATGCTGTTGCTTTTTGGTGAACCACCTGAAACATTTCATAAAAAGTCAAGGAAAGTTAAGAAAAAAGTTTTTAAGCAGAACACAGCTTCATGACTCTTGGAAATATGGAGCTTTGAGAAGTTTCATCATCATCACCATCATCACCATCAACATTTTAGCCATTGTCTTATCCACTGCAGGATGATGGCCTCTTATGCTTATTTCCAACCAAAATGGTCTTGAGCTTTCTTTTGTCAGTTTAAGCTAATTCAGTGGTATCAGGATTGCCTTAACTCTTGAGATGGGAAAAAAATGTTTCTAGCCTTAAACATAGACAGAAAAATGAGCAATCCTATTCTAACTACATTCAGACTATTATGCTGAATAATCTACGCCCCCCTTTGCAAATCAGTTGGCATCTAAGCCATTCTGATTAGGAATTGGTGAAGTTTAATTTCAATATATTTACATAGTACCATCTAATGATTGCTCTAGAATCGTATACTGTATTTGTCCCATAACTGTCAACATCCTGTTTTCTGCAAATATGATTAGGCTTAATAATGTTAGGGTTAGGGATACAGGTAAGGGTAAGGGTAAGGATAGGATAGGGGTAGTGAAAGGTTTAGGATTAGGTTTAGGACTAGTGTTAAGTTTCAGATTAGGCCTTGGTTTAAGGTTTATGGTTAGAGTTAAGGTCAAGGTCAAGGTTAGCATTTGAGTTATGGTTTGGATTATGGTTAGGCTTAAGGCTAGGGCTAGGGGTTGAGCTAGGGTTAGGGTTAGGATTAGCTCTCAGCTAACCATAATAATAACTCTAGCTGTACCCCTCACCCAAACCCTAACCATAACTCAAGTCCTAACCCTAGCCTGAGCCACATGGTAACCCTAGACCAAGCCATAGCCCTAACCCTAAACCTAAGGCTAACTCCTAACACAACACTAACCCTTAACCATAAACCTAGTTCTAGCAGTAACCCTAACCTAATCCTAGCTATAAACCTAACTTTAACCCCAACCCTAATTCTAGACCTAGACCTAATTCTAACCCTAGCTCCAGCCCTAACATTAACACTATAACTAATGCTAGACCTACCACTACTCCTAACCCTAACCCTAACACCAACCCTAATACTTAACGTAACCCTTACTCTAACATTACTAAACATGAAGACAAACACAAATCCTAAAACCTACTTCTAAACCTAATCCTAACCTTAACTCTTACTCTAACCCAGTGGTGAAATCCAAATTGCTTTACTACCGGTTCTGTGGGCATGTCTTGTTGGGCATGGTGTGGCTTGGTGGGTGTGGCTTGGTGGGCATGGCAGGGGAAGGATACTGCAAAACCTCCATTCCCACCACATTCCAGGGGAAGGATACTGCAAAATCCCCATTCCCTCCTCACTCCTGCGGGAAGGATATTGCAAAATCTCCATTCCCACCCCACTCTGGGGCCAGCCAGAGGTGGTATTTGCCGGTTCTCTGAACTACTCAAAATGTCCACTACCAGTTCTCCAGAACCTGTCAGAACCTGCTGGATTTCACCCCTGCTCTAACCCTAACCTTAACTGTGGCTCTAACCCTAGCCCTAGTTCTAGCTCTTGCCTTAGCCCTAGCTCTAGCCCTATCACTAGCCCTAACCCTAAAATTTTCCTTAATCCTAGCCCTACCACTAATCCTAACCCTAAACTTAACATTTACCTTAACATTAACACTAACCCAAACACAAAGAGGAAGACGAACCCAACCTTAAATGTAACATCCAAACCTAAACCTAGCAGTAGTCCTAACCCTAACCCTAACCCTAGCCCTAACCATAACCCTAGCCCTAACCATAGCCCTAAATTTAACTCTAGAAATAATCCTAGTCCTAGCCCTAATCCTATAATCAATCTGATTTTATTAACTAGTTGCATTAGTTTTTTGGCTGCTGCTACATACTGCTTGCTCATATTTAAATGATTGTCCAGTAGGACTCCTTATCACAGTTACTGCCTTTGAGCCAGGTTTCACCTAATTTGGAGCTGTACATTTGGATTTTCTTGCCTATATGTAAAACCTTTCTCTACACTGAATTTAATTTTGTTGGTTAAGGCCCAGTGTGCAAACCTGTCAAGATCCATCTGCATCTTGAGCCTATTATCTGGGTGTTGGCTATTTCTGCCAGCATAGTGTCATCTGCAAATTTGGTAAGTTCTCTTCTATTGCCTCATCTAGATTGTTTATAAAGATATTGAAGAGTACCGGGCCTAAGATGGAACCTTGGAGTACCCCACTGCTTACTTCCCCCCATGCAGATGTAGTTCCATTCAGGACTACACATTGAATGTGGTTTGTCAGCCAGTTACAAATCCATCTGATTTCCTGTTTCAACAGGGTTAAAATTAGGGTTGGACAAAGTTCTCCAAGTGATATCTTCTAACTCTGTTATTCTGGTGTTATTCTGTTATTCGCCTCCACTCTTCTCTTCCATTGCTAAATTGGCAGTGGATCAGGATAATTTTTAGAACTACTGTGATTAATTTAATGTAATCTCTAACAGTCTTGAAGTGTAAGAGATAGAAAACGAAATTTTTAACTGAATTAAATTTAGATCCTGTATTTTTGTAACCTCCAAAGTCAAGAGGGTTTACAGCAGTAAAAAGAATAAAACAAAATAAAGTTATTATAGTTAAAATCAAAATTAATACATTATTGATTAATAATTTAGAAGTTTCACGAAATAGGTATATTTTTACCATTTTTCTAAATCCTGGAAGAATGTAATGAAACATTGCTTCTTAGGAAATGCACTCCATAGTCTGAGAGCTCCACAACAGAAGTCCTTAGCATAATCAATGGTCGAACTTCTAACAAACATTAGAAGAATTTATCTTACTAACCTACTAGGCAGGTTCATAGCAGTAGAGGCTGTCTTAAAGATAATAAAGTACTTTAAACATCACATCAATGTATACTAAACAGATTTTTATTTACCTGCAGACATCTAGTACTTCGAATACAAAAGGAAACTTTCAACTTTTGTATCTTGTTTTGATAATGAAGCTAATTTATCTAGTGTTTTTAGCTGGAAATTGGAAAATCATTTAGGTGAATATTGAAAAACTGTTTAATTAGTTCAGATTAGAACACTATATTCTTCATGATTTCAACATCTGGAAGCAGCACTTAAGACTTATATTTATATTTAACATGTACTCTATATATCTGCATTAAAATTGTTAAATTCTTCCATCTATCATCCCTCTTGACATCCTCATGCAGTGCTTGAAAATTTATACAGAAGACACAACCTCCAGTTCCTAAGTAGTCTCAGCAACCTTGGTTAATGGTAATGGCATAAGGTATTAGAAAAAAATGGGATAATTCCTTCACTATATTTCCTAAAATCAGCAAAATCAATAGGACTGGCAGTGACTGAAGATAATAAGGCACAGAAACAATAAGATTTCCAGTTCCAGATCGCAATATAAGAGAATAAAAAATGAGGATTTTAGTTTGTAATCTGCTTTGTCAAAAACTGTGATAGAATTAAGTAATGGAAATTGACAAAAATCATTTACTGTATTTGCAGCCTCACATCTTATTTATTTAAATGTATTAGCCACCCAACTCAAATGTTTTTCAAGTTTCAGTTTTTAAACATTCTGCATCTGAATGATAAATATTAAAGTAAGCTCTCTGGAATAACTTTTACTTTGGGAATGTGCACTTCAGTAGAAGTTTCCCCATTCCACCCTATATAAGACAAATTGTCAATGTGGAATTTCCAGGTGTGATTATAATTCTAAATTCTCATATTTTCCAATCATGCTTCCAACATTCTGGCAGGTATTCTGAAAATTATAGTCAGAAGACATCTGAAGAGTTTGCTTAAAGCTGGAAGTAAGATACAATTCTGACAATATCTGGTTGGGATCTTAAACCTGGAGAATATGCAGCAATAGCAAAAGCAAAAGAAGTTTAAAATTAAGCAAGAATTATCTCCACACATAAAACATATTCACACAACATGCCAGATGTAATCTCTTACAATCAAGTTTATAAGTGTCTTAAATGTCTACAATATGGTAAAATATTACAAAAGGAGAATGTCAATAGTTCTTTTTCCTTTAAAAAAATATTTTTGGTATCTTAGTGCTTGTTAAATATACTTACCTATTTTCCCCCCTTTTACTAACATGATAAACACACACCAGTGGTGGGATTCAAGTAATTTAACAACCGGTTCTCTGCCCTAATGATTTCTTCCAACAACCAGTTTGCCGAACTGCTGAGAAAGTTAACAACCAGTTCTCCCGAAGTGGTGTAAA
>JANHZT010002305.1:162752-165911 GCA_032468215.1 Stegonotus admiraltiensis
TAATGTTAACTTTAACACCAAGTCAACTGGATTTACCCTTGGTCCCTTCGCTCATCTCCTCTAACATCAAGGCCACTGAATGAATTAATCAGGATCGTTGGGCTGCATAGCATCTAAATTCATTATCGCGAGCTGTTCCTATAATCTGCCAAGGAATCAAAGGGGGCGGGGGACCAGCTTGGCGTCAACAAACAAACAGCATTTCCATCTTTGCATTTGAGAAGCTCTCAAATGGGGTGGAAGGGTGAATTGTAAGAATGGAGTGCAGTCTGGTTAAAAAGGTGGGGGCAAGATGTTGTGCTCTGAGCATTCACAGGACTAATCGATGTGTGTATGTGTATGTTTCTCTGTCTCTCTCTGTCTCTTTCTTTTTCAACTATCTATCTATCTATCTATCTATCTATCTATCTATCTATCATTATCTTTCATCTATTCATTATCTAATAATTTTTAAAACAACACTTACTCCAGAATATTTTATTCCTTGGTGAGAAAAAAAAGGCTCATTTAAAAAGGCAGGTTCTGAAAGGACTCCAATATTTGTCTAACTTTCTAAAAGATTGTTAACATATTTTAAAGAAAAATGGCAGCATTCTGTTCTCATTTACAGTATTTTTTTCAGTTCCTTCAACCTCCTTGAAGGGGATGACAGTACAAAAACTGCAAAGTGATAAAGGGCCGACTTGGAAAAAAACATTTAAATAATTTATATAAAAAAAGAAAAAGAGAAAAAGAGAGGGGGGAGGGAGAAAGAGAGAGTGAGTAAGAAAGAGAGAGAGAGAGAGAGAAAAAAAAAGAGAAAGAAAGACAGAAGGAAGGAAGGAAGGAAGGAAGGAAGGAAGGAAGGAAGGAAGGAATACTAACCTGAGGTTTTCAAAAATGTAATTTCAAATAGGATGTAATTGTCAGATTCACATATGATTTAGCCATTAAATTCAGGTAGGCAATTTGATGTAAATGTGTCCCAGAATATCCTTTAATACTCAATTTACAGCATGTGGTAGAATTGGTGAATATTGTAGCACATTTCCAATATTTTAAGAAAAGTAAATACACCCCTATCCCCCCGCCAAATAAAAAAAGAGACAAAAACCAAATAATCCTGTCTATTATGCATAATGTTCTTTCTATTTCTAGCCAAACACCACAAAACACATTTTCTGTGGCTCCAGGCCTTTAAAATAGTTGACAATATCTCTAATAAACTTAAGGTTTACAGGATATCTGCTGTTTTCATTTGTTGTAATTTGGTCCAATGTGGGTCCAAAATTTATAAGAAGGGAAGGTTCAATTATTTCCTTCCAGATCCAATGTACACACACATACACAAAGAAATTAAAAGAGTGGGGAGTGAATTAGTCATTCACTGTACTGCAAGAAGAAAACTGGAGGAATAATTCAAGGATTCAGGAGGGTAGGAGGGAGAAAGGAAGGCAGAGAGGGGGGGGGAGGAAGAGAAAGACAGATGGACAGACGGACGGACGGACAGACAGACAGACAGACAGACAGACAGACGATTCAGACATTAATGCAAATTCTAATCCTAGTCCTGAATTTTGGGGTTATAAAATTGAAATTTGGAGATAGTGAAACAGAATGAACATTCATAGTTCCGATACGCCTTAAATGCCCACAAAATACAGGCACAGAAGACCTTTCGGTTCTGCTCCTATAAATGTGTTTATTTTGTTTGTTTCTTCCACTGATCATTATTTGAGACCTGCTGAGTTATTTTGAATTGCCAACCATTTGGCAGTACACCATTTGAATTAACTAATATATAAAGTAACAGACAAGTAATAGTTTAAGACATTATTCAAAGGATCACATTTCACTTTTTTCTGTATAAAATATGCCTCATAGCTGTAGCTGTAATTATCCAATGGCAAGAGAAACATGCTTCGTAATACATGCTTCAGTATTGGCATTATTTTTGTTGGCGTATCTATTATGGTATATACAATTTTAATACAGGCAAATATTAATGATTTGTCAATTATGAAAAAACTTGTGTGAAACCTTGTGAGTTCCACAGTGAGTGTAAAACCATACATACCCACACATAATTAAATATACATATATGTAGCTACAAACACACACACAATATACATACATGTAACAACAATAACCAACTTCAGTACAAATAATGCCTTCTCACACCTATGGATAGTACATGTCTTTCTTAATCTTAGGTCACCCAGACTCTGGGAGTGTTGTGGGCCTCCAGTTGCCAGCAGAACTGGTGGCAGACTCAGACGATGAGGAGGTTGGGGAGGAACTTGGGCCAGTTCTGGAGTCTGGGGAAGGCTCTGATAGATGCTCTGCGTTGGACAGAGAGATAGAGGCAGGGCCGTCTGGCATTTCCCAGCCACCCGAGAGGCGGTGGCCTTTGGAGGCTGATATGAATGAGGAGGAAGAACAGCTGGGGCCTCTTCCAGATGCACGTATGCACAGAGCAGTTAGGAGAGATGAACAACGTCCACCTCCACAACTCAGGAAGCAAAGCATATGTAGATGCTGAATAGCCCCTCCCTGGCTGGGGAATAAATAGAAGGGGAGTGGTTGTCGTAGGAGACAACAGTTCATATTTCTGAAGATTTTGCTCATTGTGTTTCATGCCACAAAGACTGCTTGCCAGAACTTAATTTGCAACCTTAAGGAACTGATAAAGTCTGTTACTGCAGATAACTCCTTGAAGGACTATTGCCTGGACTTTTCTGGGCAATAGTTCTTCAAGGATGGACTGCAATTAATTCACAAGAGATAAATAAAGAGGGTTTTTTCTTGAGGAGTCTGTTTCTTGCTTCTGCTAAGACTTCATCAGAACAGGGAGTTTGAGGGCCCTCTACAGTGTTTTATTTGTCTTAATATTGCACTCTTCTGGACGTTGATGTTGTTGTTCCTGGCATCTGTTGGAGCCACTTTCTCAGCTTAGGAGTCATAGCTTCTTTGGAGTTATAGCCTCCCATTGGGGCCACTTTGGTCTTTATTTTCCTATGTTCTCTCTAGTTCTTTCTTCAGCCCTGGTACTTCTCCAGCCTCTCGTACTCCTTCTTCCTGATGTCGCTGACCCTGGGCATCATTACTTGCAAGACCGTCTTCTGCCGTCATTGACCTCCCATAGACCGGTCCGGTCGCACAGAGAGGGTCTCCTCAGGG
>JANHZT010002307.1:16682-27596 GCA_032468215.1 Stegonotus admiraltiensis
ACCGGGTCCTCATTTTACCCACCTTAGAAAGGATGGTAGGCTGAGTCGACCTTGAGCCTGGTGGGACTCGAACTTGCGAACTTTTTATCTTCTTCAGAGTCTCATCAACTTCATCCATCCATGTCTTTATCTATTTTCTATTTCCTCTTGATCTGTTCACTTGTACTACATTATTTGTTAAGTCCATTCTCTCTATATGATCCAACTTCAAAATATTTATTTTACACTGGACCCTTATTTTGACAATTTTAAACAATTCAGAGTGAAGCTCAGTTTATTTGTTCTGAAGTCTCTCGTTCCCACCTGCATTTTCCTTTCAACTATCAGAATGTTTCCCCCACTGGATTGTACTTCTCTAGAACATTTCTCAGTTTTTACAAGAACTCAGCTTTGGTTTCTCCTTTATCACAATCTCACTATTTACTGAAGCAAGTCTCAGCAACTTATGGATTCCTATTTTCATATTCAACAACTTAGATGATACAAAAGTCATACTTATGATACACATTTTACCTTTTTTATTTATAATTAAATGACCTAAACACTGAAGGCATTTTCAGCGAATCTTTGCTGAAAAGATTCAGGATGAAGCTTGAAACCAGCTATGCCAAGTTGTGCTTCTACCGTAAACTGATTTAAAATTGAGCCAAGCACACCAAGTTTGACATAAGAGGTAAATTTATTTGGAACTCACACTGAGAGAGCAAGAACTTACAATGTGAAATTGGAAAATACAGTAATTCCTAAGTGAACTCAAAGTGACCCTGATGGCCGCCATGCCAAACGTGTCCCATATCTCTTCCTTTTTTTCCTGCATCCATCTTTGCTACAGTTCTGGAAGATTCGCTGCTTACAACAAAGCAGGGGAAACTATTTAATGTAGCCAGATTATTTTTAGGAATTTCTTAAGACTAGTAGAGTGGAAGAACTGCATTTATAATTCAAATGTGTTTGTGTTTGGATAGTCTGATGTTCTATTCCAGAGCCACTAAAATGAATTGAATAATCATCTAAAACAGCCATCTGCAAATCTAATTTATGTGAACAGAAACTTCTTTGTAATTTGGGATCATAGGAAAAGAAGAAGAGCCTATTGAGTCAAGCCAAGAGATTATCTAGCCCTGGGGTCTCCAACCTTGGCAGCTTTAAGACTTGTGCCCTTCAATTCTGGGAGTTAAAGTTCATGGGTCTTAAAGTTGCCAAGGTTGGGAGACCCCTGATCTAGCCTAGTGTTCTGCCTCCAATTATAGTCAGCTAAACATCCACTAGAAGTCCACAAGGAGACATGAAGGTAAGAAAGCAAGAGCAATTTCCCTAGAAGAGTTTCTTATTATCCCATGAGCCCAACCCAATCAGTGATATGATATAAATAAGTAGAATTTTTAAAAATTCAGCAATATAACAAGAAAATTGGTGGTGCCGGGGAGATAAATTCTGCTCCCCCCCCACCCCCCCAGTGGTTGTTATTCAATTTAATGAGATGTCTATTACTTCTGAAATTCTTTCAAGGGAGAAGAATTTGAGAAATTGACATAGATGGATGGGGTTCCCTTGCACGGTTTAGTTATAATATGACCAAGGAATGTTTCTTTGACTATTTCATACTTTTCATAGATTTGAGGAACTATTTGTAAAGATCCAAATTGTCTGCCCCAGCCTATTATCTAAGAAATACACAAATTACAAAAAAATATTCCTGCTGACTCTTAAAATAGAAAGAGCCTAGTACCCATGAAGTGGTGAAGAATTGAGACCTCTTTGTATATAATATAAACCATTAGATCTACCTCCACAGTGTGATGAGAGAAGAAACAGCCAAGCTGTATAGGAGAAAAGCAGTAGTACTGAGGCAATGGTGGGTTGCCCCCGGTTCGCACCGGTTCTATAGAACCGGTAGTAAAACTGGCGGGAGGCTCCGCCCACCAACCCCGACATCATCAAAACTCTTCTGCGCATGCGGCCCCACTGCGAACCAGTAGTAAAGGTAAGTAGAACCCACCCCGTACTGAGGGTAGATCTGGTCAGCAGCAGGTGTGAAATCCAGCAGGTTCTGACAGGTTCTGGAGAACCAGTAGCAGAAATTTTGAGCAGTTTGGAGAACAGGCAAATACCACCTCTGGCTGGTCCCAGACTGGGGTGGGAATGGAGATTTTGCAATATCCTCCCCCCATGATTAGGGAGGGAATGGAGATTTTGCAGGATCCTTCCCCTGCCATGCCCACCAAGCCACACCACGCCCACCAAGCCACACCCACAGAACTGGTAGTAAAAAAAATTGAATTTCACTACTAGTCAGCAGCCTCGGTTTTTCTTGGTCTTACCAGAAAGTATTTTGCCCAGAAGGATCACTTGCTTTTGCAGAACATACTTACAGCTATTCAGCAACCTCTGTGCTGGGTTTTTTCCCCAGTTGTCTCTAGAGCATCAAACCCTTCTGAGGCAGCCAAAGGACATGTGCCAGGATAGATCATTGACAGAACACAGATTTCAGATAGTTCAGCAAGGTTTTATGTTTCCCACCTGTTTAATAATGGCAAGAGGTTTTTCCTTACATTAGGTTGCTGGAATCCTTAATCTGTAATCAATCATATGTAGGTCATCTCAGTGTATGGTTTATGAGTGATGTTAAGCAATTGTTTCAATTCTGGAATCACTTTACCAGTAGTCTAGTTGATAGAACTAAGATATCTAGTGAAAAACAAGTCTGAAGTTCTCTCACGCAAGAATAATAATAAAAAATTACAAGCCACTCAAATCTACTTGTAAGAAGCTATGAATACATTTTTCCTATCTTCTATTTCTCACATTGTTAAAAACACACACACTGAGCAATCTACTATGCCTATGCATGAATCTCAGGCAAGCTCTGCAGATGTTCAAGTATCTGTACAATGTAAAGACGTTCTCCATTGCTGAGTAGAAGTGCCATCCATAAGCTACAGAAAAAAACATAGTGGGATGCTGGACAAAAGTATTGGAACAGAAGGGCCGAGGGAAGGCTCCATGTCGGGCTGGTTTCTCTTTGGATCCAGATAATGCATTTAGCAAATATTAACCAGCTTGCAGAGCAGATTTATTAGCTTGAATATACTCTGACTAGCAATTCACTGAAGTCAAGGAAAGTCCCAGCATGTTCTCCACAATGTATTACACTGTGCACAGCAAGCAAGCCTATCAGCTCTTCTGAGACTCCTTTCAAATGGGTTCATGTTGAATTAATTTTAGTAAAGTTTGCCAACAATCTGGATTCCATCTCTTCACTCATATGCTGTGTTTCAAATACATCCCTTTTTAGTATTAACTGCCATCAAAGAGGAGGACTCAATAGATGAATGTTGATAGGACTGATAAAAATGGCTGAATCCTAGCCAACATTTAAATGTTGCATCATAATAACATTAGGAGCCAAAGTTTCCTAAAAGTCTGTAACTTCCCCAATTCTGGCTGCAGCTCACTCAAAGGAAAAAAAAATTACTGGTGTTTCTGCTTAAAAGGGATGTCTGAAGTTTAAATGAGGGAATGACTCCATTGAACAGTCAACAAACCAATCACTCCTTCAGTTTTGACCGATACTTAGCAATTTCTGTATTATTGCACGAAGACTTGACTATTGCAACTGTTAATGTCTGAAATATTTATGTAGTGTGATAATCTGCTAAGCAATTTTTTAAAAAAGTAAATCAAATGTCTTCCTGCCTGGTTCTCCTAAGCAAACATCACCTGCGGCTTTCCCAATAAGAGACCAATATGCATAATACCGTGTTTCCCCGAAAATAAGACCAGGTCTTATATTTTTTGGACCACCAAAAAAGACACTAGATCTTCATTTCAGGGAGGTCTTATATTTTTCCCAATTTTTTTCCTATACTGGGAAATGTTGGGGCAGCGAGCTGCCTCTCCCACTTAGCACCTCCATGGCCTTACTAAACAGCTGATCTGCACCATTTTCAGAGCCCACACCAGCAGCTACTTCACGTGGGAGAGGAGGCACTACAAGGGAGCCCATTTGTCGCATTGGCCGGGTGGAGGTTGCCCTTGCAGGTGCCGGGCCTCAAGGCGCCACCCTGAGCAGGTGCTGAGCTGAGGTGGGGGAGGGTCAGTCCACTTACCCAGTTGCCTGCCCTCCATCATTTCTCAACAAATGTCTGTGTATGTGTGTGTGAGAGAGAGAGAGAGAGAAAGACAAATGGCGGAGAGGAAATCCTTTCAAACAGCATTGCCTGCAATTCTTGTTACTACCCTTGTTTCTCTCTCTCTCCCTCTCTCTCTCCCTCTCTCTCTCCCTCTCTCTCTCTCTCTCTCTCTATCTATCTATCTCTCACACACAGAGACATTTGATTGCTTGAAAGGGACAGGCTGCGCTTTGCTTCTACCATAAGCACATGCATCCCATAATCTTTCAGAATTGCCTGCCTTTTCATCCTTTTCTCAAGCAGCAGCAGCAGCCAGGTAGAGGGGGGAGTGGGGACCAATTCTGACAGGCCACATGGCTTTCTGCCTCGTCGCCTGAAACATCTCCAGGCACCCGAAGAGAAAGAACTCCTGGCCCTCGCTGGATCAGCTGATTCACGGGCCACGGTTAAGGGCTGAGGTAACTGAGGAAGGGAATGACTGCCTCCTGGGCTGGCCACACCCACCCCCTTCACTAGGGCTTCTGTTTGGGGTAGGCCTTATATTAGGCCCACCCCAAAAAATCAGGGGAGGGCTTACTTTCAGGGTAAGTCATATTTTGGGGAAAGCCCTCAAATTCCACTGCTTATGTTAAGAGGATAGAATCCAGTTAGCTTTCATCCCCAACACAATGGCTTCCATAAGTGGAACAACTTTCACACATTCAGTATCAGCTGTTGTAAATGCTTGTTCATATGTGTATAGCATGGTCCTGTTTTCAGTTGCAAAGAGTTGAGAACCCTGATCAATTTGCTGAGATAAGGATCTTGTAGTCATATATATACAAGACTCTAGTAGGTGTTTGCCTGGCTGCACATTATTTTCCTCAGGCTCTTATTTCCTTCCTGATTCAAATTAGTTTTCCTCAAAATTTATTGGGGGGATGGGAACTAGGGAGATTTTAAGATAAGATAACCTTTATTGTCATTTTTTACTGTGAGCAGACTGGCCCATGTTAAAAATAAAGTTCTGTTGCCTGCTCTCAAAAGAAAGTATATATCTACCCATGCACATACATAACAAACATATATAGCATATATACATGCTATATACACACATGCATATATATCACTGTCCATTTTGAATACATAGTGGAAAGAGGAAACATGAGAGTTCACAAGGTTGATGCTATATGGAACAAAACTGTGACTGAATCTGGATGTTCTGCTTTGGATACCACGGAGCCTCCTCCCAGAAAGTAACAAAGAAAACAGGTTGTGAAGAGGATGTGTAGCGTCCCAGACAATCCTGAAGACCCTGCTCAAGCATCACTTATGTGCTATATCCTGGATAGAAGGAAGTGAACTGCCAATAATCTTTTCTGCCATCCTCACCACTCTCTGCACTGCCTTCCCATCTGAAGCAGTAATGCTTCCAAACCAGACAGTAATGTAATATGACAGGATGCTCTCAATTGGGAGTTGAAGTCCACCCATCTTCAAGCTACCAAGGTTGAGAAACACTGTTATAGAGAGTGGTAAGGACAGGGGAAGGAAGATGTCTTTTTCTCATGCAACACAGAAAATGAGGTGCTGCTGTGTCTGCTTCACCAGTGTCTCACTGTTGAGCGACCAAGCTAGCCTAGTTGGTTGCAGAATTTCATTTCCTCCATTCTCTGACTCACACTAGGCAGAAAGCGGAGTCCTGTTGGATTGGCCTGAGGTGAGACTGTTAAGTAAGTCTTCTGTAATCAAAGCTGATATGCATCCTACCAGGTAAGGCCCAAAAATTCCTGCTAAGAAGCAAGGTTATGTGAGCCAATCTTTTTTCCTGTAAAATAAAGATACATTAACTTTAAGGTTCAGAGTACATAAGATTTGTATGAATGGAAATGTCTGATTACAGAGTTAATAGCTAGGTTAATGTTTAGCCAATATATTTGGAAACAAAATATTGCTAAATTGTACTGATAGCTGTAGGAATTCTCGTAAGCCATATCAAGTGCTTGTAAGAACTGCTTTCTGTTGGGATCTTTCACCCAGTGGTTCTCTGGGGTTCTTTTTATATTTGGCGGGGGGGGGGGTGTTATGTGTTGTTTTTTTGAAGCACCTTTGATCAGACTGGATAAATAATTCTAGATACCACTTCTATGTGAAAATCATTGGGCCCTCCAAATTATCCTGTATGCCTCATTGCATTCCTGTCATCCAATGAAGTGGTTTCTTGACTACAAAGAGCCAGTTGACACCTTAATGGCAACACAGCAATAAGAACTAGAGGTTAATTATGATTCGCCAAGAAAGAAGAAATGTATCATCCCAACTCAAAATCAAAATTACACATATGCCTTAGAGTAGGACCACAGAGACTCAAATTCAAGTTCACCACAACCGGCCATGAAAGTTCACTTGGTGACCTTGGACTGATCACTCAGTCTCAGTCAATCAACTTCACAGAACAACGGTTGTCAGAAAAATTAGCGCCATGTATACTATCATGAATCTGTAACTGAGACCTGGGTTAAAATATAGACATGCAGAACTAAAATCAAAGTGGTAATTAAAATTTCTCAAGCATAGGGAGGATTTTTTTAAAAAACCAGATTACAGTATCTGCTCAGGTGCAATCTGTTGCTAGGCTACATTCTTCTTCCTTCTTAAGATCTTTATAATTGACCGGGACACCATAATTACTGTCCTCTTGTGAAGAAGAACAAATGGACACTCTCATCCATAGCTTAATGACAGAGCACATGCTTTGTAGGGCAGAAAGTCCCATCTTTCATCCTGACCTGAAATGATGATGTAAAGAATCTCTGAGATCTTGTAGAGCAAGGGTGTCAAACTCACAGTGTCACATTGTCATCATGTGATGTATCGTGAGTTTTTTTCCCCTTTGCTAAAATGAAGGTGGGCATGACCAGTGCATGATGCATTTGGCCCGTGGGCCGCACGTTTGACACCCCTGCTATAGAGTCACTGCTAGAAAAAACAGTAACAAACCTACTGCAGATAATTTGCTCTGATCTAAGAAAAGTTACTCTATCCATTATTGGTTGACATCAGTTTGCATTTGTAACTGTCCCATTAATCTAATCACCTGCACATTTTCTAGCATGCTATATGGCAGGAGCACCTAAGTCTGTCTATAACCAGGGCTTTTCCACCTCATCTGACAGGCTTATTTCAACTACATTTGAACCAAAATAGCTTGAGCCATTCTTCCTTGCACTGGGAAGATAAAGCAAACCAGCAGCAGAACACTGCTTTTCTAAACTTTCGTTCTCAGACTGAAGAGTTTCCTTAGCTGCAGAATACTTCAGGAAATGAAATAAGCAGCTGGCATCATTCAATGGAACCAGGAGGGATCCATAAAACAATGAAGAGTTTTACAGCACCTTAAAATCAACAGACTTTCTTGTTGACTAGAGTCCACTTCAGTGGCAAACATGGTTAACACACACACACACACACGTATAGCAGGAAAAATGGTGCCAAATTCAGCATTCAAAAAAATTAATTAAACTGAGCACTTCTTTGGAAGTGAAGATAATGCCTGATGCACCTGATGAACAGAAATAACTACACCACAATAAATGTTAATCTTTAAAGGGTTGTAAGGCTAATTGCTGTTGCTGTAGGAGCCTATCATCTTGTAATGTAAATAAAACCAACTAGATCAAATCAAAGACCTATCTATTCCTGTACTGTATTTCAAACTACAATCAAATCTATTGCCATTTTTGTTGCTATCCCTCCAGTTACTAAAGAAGCATTTGCTTCAGGGGTGGAATTCACTTACCCTCACTACCGGTTCTCAAGTGTGTGCGCACAAGTGTGTGCGCACGAGCCACCTTTGCGCTTGCGCAGGGCCTTCCGCACATGTACAGATCATAAAAAACAGGACGTGATAACATCTGGGTAGGTGGGCGGAGCCTCCCACAACTGCCGCTACCGGTTTGCCCGAACCGGATAGAACTGGCTGAATACCACAGATTTGCTTCCTTTATGGTTTTAGTCAGCCAGCATCAGGACAAAGATACCAGGATCCCTAAACTCCTCCTGAAATTTTCATAAAAATGTATAGGCCTCAGGGCTGGATAAAATAATCATAAATTGACTGGAAGAAGATTAATATGGGAAGCCCCTTGCTGAATAGGATTAACTGCCATTTAAGTCGGCCTTGGCCAAACTGACATTCTCCATATATGTTGAGATTGAGAATTTATATTATAAGAGCCACGGTGGCGCAGTGGTTAGAGTGCAGTACTGCAGGCTACTTCTGCTGATCATCAGCAGCCGGCAGTTTGGCAGATCAAATCTCACCAGGCTCAAGGTTGACTCAGCCTTCCATCCTTCCGAGGTGGGTAAAATGAGGACCCAGATTGTTGGGGGCAATATGATGACTCTGTAAACTGCTTAGAGAGGTCTGCAAAGTACTGTGAAATAGTATATAAGTCTAAGCGGTGCTATTGCTATTATATAATATGTCATACAAACATTATATCATATATCATCAAGTTGGCCAAAGTAGATCTAACTGTAGTGATTAATAGGCACTCATAAGCAGAATTGATGTAGTAGTTAAGGCAGTAGTGGATTCCACTTACCTTCACTACCAGTTCGGAATTGGGAGCACGCAATGGTACATGCCTCCTGCCACCACTACTGATTCACTCAAACCGGGATGAACCGGTAGAAACCCACCACTGGTTAAGGCACTATACTAGAAAGCAGGAGACTGGTTCCATCTTAGCTATGAAAGCCAGCTTTGGGCCACTCACTCTCTCTCAGCCCAACTCACCTCACAGGGTTGTTGTTATGAGGAAAATAGGAGGAGGAAGGTATGTTGGATATGTTCGCCACTTTGAGTTATTCATGAAAATAATAAAGGTAGAATACAAATAAACAAATAAAAATTGAAACAACCTTCTTTTCTTGCGATTGCTCTCAAATAATTGATAATTGTATTCTGATTCTGAAGCACAAAGACTTAATGCAGTCCATTGTAGATGCAGTCTATTTTCCTCCAATAGGCCATCCATTTCCCTACCCATTTTTTCCTCCCATTTTCCCCCCAGCCCCAATGAGAAGAAATTTCACAGTTATTTAGTGTGTGTGTTATTTACTGAAAAAGATTTATTTCAAGTGTCCCCCAAGATGCATTTTCTGAGGGACATATAAGCTGACAATTATGCTAAATTATGAGTGATTTTGGCCCAACATGTGCCACAATTCCTATCGCCTGCATATTACGTCCAAGAGCAATTGTATAGCACAAATTATATAATTATTAAATTAAATTAAATTAGAATGTTTTATTCCAAATGGTATAACATAATTTCATGGTACTACAGTATATCTGGATAGAGATAATATTCTGATAAAGGAACTTCAAGACTATTTTGGCAAATGCTTAAAATTAAATTGGAGCATATTTTGCTCGCCTCAGTAGGAAAGGCAACAAACCTGTATTTCAGGTAGAAATCCCACCCCTTGAGCTAAATGCAGTCTCCCAGGTCTATCTGGTTTATGAGTCTTTACAAAGGCTTGGATTTTCAACAAATGATGTCACTAGAGAGGGATGGACAGTAAATATTCCCAAACCAGGGACCCCTGAGAGACACGAGAAAAATGAAGTTTCTCCTCTGCTTGCAGTTATCTTAACGTATTATTATTTTAATATAAATCAAGAGAAAAAGAAGTTGCCACAGTGGATTCAGCATATTATATCAAGCCAAGCTGAAACTTTAGGCAGAGAAAGAGAAATAAGAGTTCATGAACTTTCCAGTTAAGTTATTTTCAATTCCAGCTTTGTCACAGGGGGTGTTGATAACATCTCACAGACTTACTGTGGAAGTTTAAGAAACACTTAGGGAAAGAAACAATGGAGTAGATTTCTAAACAATACCTAACACCACTCTGAGAGAGCAAAACATTCTCATGTTTTGCAGCTGGTGCAAGGAATGGAAAGCAAGTCGGATAAAATGCGTGAATGCACAACAAAAACATCACCATCCACAGACACATACAAGGATTCAGAAGGCAACCGAGAAAACACCAGGCAACATTCTCATAACTCCTGCCTGCATAAATGCCATTGCCCTAATTTCAGGCATTTCTATAACAGTCTCGTCCTTCATCCTGACATCTTTATACTGAACATCTGTTGCTGATACAGCGTTACCATTTCTCTTGTTTATAGTATGTTGCCAAATAAATATAATGGCAGGAATTTGCAAAATGGGCAGATCTCGTGCTCAAAGTACCCGCTACACGTGACCTAAAGAGAAATAAAGTAAACTTACAATGAATGGCTGAGCCCTTGGAAGATCATACAGTAACAGTGGAATCCTATACATCTTAAGGATGCAAAAAAATTCTGCCACAGGTCGTTCTGGGAGCAAAAGAGATTCATGGCAGGACAAATGCTAGTAGAAAACATAGTTCGGTTAGGGTTCTGTCTTTTCTAAAAATAACAACAGCAAAAACAAAAATAATAATAGATCCAACATGCTTTTTGAATTGTAAAAGGTGGCCCCAGCCACATCTAATGCTCACATAGTAATCATTCCAAGAAGCAAAGAAGCAGCCGCTTCCAGTAAGAGCAAGAAATATTTTTGGTACCATAAGAAGGAAAACAAGACCCTCACCCTTATAAAGAGCATGCTTATGCCCTTATATATATATGTACGTCTTTGGTTGTTCGGGTTTTCTCCCGCATAAAATTGGAAGTATCTTTGCGACATTTCGACGAAGTCTCATTCGTCATCTTCAGGCTGGTGCTTTCAGCTTCGTGCTACTG
>JANHZT010002307.1:130061-141736 GCA_032468215.1 Stegonotus admiraltiensis
TTGCAGGGGCGACCCCACGTCAAGATCCTCAACCTCAGGATCCGTCACGAGCTGCGCAGGCGGTGGGTGGGCCACAATACTTTGGCAGTGTGTCAAGGGAGATAAAGGTTGCTGATTATCCCAAAGGACATCTCCCAAAGGACTTTTTGCAACTAATTGGGCTCAGCTGTGAATGAACATAATTCACAGCTGTTGCAATAAAAGAGGCTTTTGGGACTACTCGTGTGTTTCAATAACTCAGGAAGCGGAGGTCACAACAGTGCCGTCTACTTACCTGATTCATATTTTGGGTTGTATTTGGGTTGTATTGGGTTGTATTTGTGGGAGTGCTAATGATTCCAGATGTTGTATTATGACCTCCACTATGAGTCAAGTGTTCCATTACCAAAGTAATAATCCAACCTCACACAAGAGAAGCTGTGTAAGAACTCTATTCGGATGAGCACAAACATACTGCAGCAACATTGAACAGTAGAAACAGATCATCTATACAACATCTTCCAACAAAATTTAAAGTCTTTCATGGCTTGGGACCAGGTTATCTGAGGGACCATCTCTTGCTGGCCACCTGACCCACTGCAGTGGGGAGGCAAGAAATGTTGTGGGTCCCATACCATAAGAAGGTTCATCTGGTGGGACCAGGGGTGGGTTCTACCTACCTTTACTACCAGTTTGCAACGGGGCCGTGCAGGTGCTTGCTTTGCTCATGTGTATGTGTGCTCTTCTGTGAGAGTGGGGGGGTTATGTTTTTTAGTCTAACTGGTTTTTTTATTTATTTATTTTTCTATACTGTGTTTTTATTGTTTGTAAGCCGCCTCGAGTCACACTAAGTGAGTAGGCTGCAATATAAATTTTCTAAATAAATAGAAATGGATAAAATGGATATCCATGCAACTTCATCAAAAAGTGCCTGACCACTCAACCCAATATAGCACAACCAACACAAGCTGTAGAAAGGATAACCCTAGCATACATCAAAACCATCACAGAAACCACCAACAGACTATTATGACGACATGACATCAGTGTAGCACACAGACAGAAAATTAGCAGAGCGCATCAATGAACACCAATTAGCAATCAGAGTACATGATGAAAACTCTTTAATTTCACAATATATGGACAGACTTAACCATAGTTTCAGCTGGGAAACCATGATCACCCAAACCAAGCCAAGTCCAAAAATGCTAGAGAATTCCTGGAAGCCTGGCCTGCTGGCAAATTGGCCATCCATAGACACATAGACATAAACAATATCTACAGACTCTCCAAAGAGACAATCAACAAACCAAAAAGTGAAGAAAAAGACCAAAACATCTCCCGACCAGCAATCAACATTCAGATGAGCATAGATGAAGTCCAAGATTAACATCAGACCAACAATCAAGAAGTAAGCAATAACCCAATCAAGGAACTGCCAAACAAGCTAACAATTAACAGCCCAACCAAAGAACCTCAAGACCACTCCCACCAACACTGATAGGGCAAGCCACTAGAATACTGTATACATTGAGAGCAAATCCCATTCTCTTACTACACTGATGATGTTACCTAGTTTGTATAATGAAACATCTGCAAAAAAACAACCAAGCTCAGAGAGCACCAAGGACCTCTAAAATGCCTTCCATTTACAAATATGTGTGAATCACGCAGTTTAGCTATCACACTTGTCATACAGTTATTGCTGTCAAGCAAGACTTCTGTTCTCCAGTGGCCTTATTTAACCTGTATAGAAGTTATGCTTCACTTAAATAATATCTGAAGTAGAAAATTAACAGGAAGTATATGGAATGAAATATAAATCAAGAATAAGAATCCTCAAAAACCAAGATATTTTGTCTTAATCTGAATAACTTTTCTTTTAACAGGAAAAAAAAATCACCTTTTACAACATGTGTTTACTAATTTGCATGAAATATAGTGAGGTAATGTAACCAAGAATGACTATGCCATAGAATTTATAGCCTACAGTATTATTTTTCTCCAAAGCAGAATTTATTTAATGTGTAGAGTAGGAAGGAGTATGAATTAATTTATCTATTTCTCTATTGTGATGTGAAAGAGTTGGATAGAATTGCAAATAATGCTTTTGAATGTGCAGAAAATTGGGTCATGCTAAATTGATATAATACCCAAGTTAAACATAGAAGCTTAAAATGGATTTCCTTAATATATTTAAATTAACCAAGGTCAACTTACTCCTGAGTAGGTAGCTTAAGACTATGTTACCTTCTAAAAAAAGATAAATGTGAATCTGCCATCTTTTTAAATAATATATTTATTGGGTGGCATGGAGAAATGCTCCTGAAAAGTATCATAATTGCTCCAGAAATGCTTCAAAGATTTAAAAAAACTCCTCCTTGACTAAAGTTGTTCTTCAAGAAAAGGAAGCAACAACCAACTCTTCTTTTTAAGACTGCAAGCTCCTCTATTCCCAGCAAGTGAGAATCTGTGGTTTGGAGCAGTTTACAATACAGAATCTCCAAGCAAACCAGTAAAAATATTGAGACAGATTCTTTACTTCTTATTGCTTGACTGATGTTTATTTGCTTACTTTTTTCTTGATTCAGACTATGCTGATTTAGTAGCCCCTAAAAAGATGGTAGGACCTAATCACTTCAGCTGCAGCTATTGGTAAGATTGTCCCTTGCAGCAAGATGGGTGGCAAACAAATTTAATAACTAACTAATTAAATTGTGCCCTTCATAAATAAATTCTGTACAGAACCTTAAACTTTGGAAGGGCGGAATTCTCTTGCAGAATGTTTTGCTTGGGAAATATTTAGCATCTCCTCACCTGCACTGGGAAAGAGATGTTTGTGACGTTTCACATCAAATCCTACACACTGTCTGAACAGCAGACCTGTGAGCCTCAAACCATGGGAAATGATTGGAAGGAGCAAACTGAGGCCCTGGCAGAATCCATTCCAGTAGTCAGCAAGTAGGGTTGGAGCCCTTGGTCCACTTTTCCTGAGAACAGAGCAGGGGAAACTGGTTAAAACATCCTATGATTTTTTTAAAAAAAATGATTGTGGTTTCTAGTCTATTTAAGCCAGGAAATAACTGATCTGCCCGTTCCCTGGTTCGGATCCCCATCTGCCTTGTAAACCCGTCCTTCCTTCCTTCCTTCCTTCCTTCCTTCCTTCCTTCCTTCCGTCCTTCCTTCCTTCCTTCCTTCCTTCCTCCCTCCCTCCCTCCCTCCCTCCCTCCCTTCCTTCCTTCCTTCCTTCTTCCCCAATTTATGTGATGCCTCAGTTACATCAGCTGGAGGACATCTGGCAGGGATCAGGCTTAATTTGCACAGGCAAAGCTAGAATCCCAACCAGATAAGGCTTTGGGTTTTTTGGACAGTCAGCTTGTCTAGGCAGAGTAGAAAAAATATATCTTAGCTCAAATTGTAGTGAAAATACTGAGGCGTGAGCATGTAATGAAGAATTTAACTTCTATTGATTCATTTTTAATAGCACCAGATGTGCAGAGTACTGGTTTATAAATGACACTTTTTCCCCAAATTTTGATATGTTCATAAGTCTTTTAGTTTGGGACAAAACTATATTAATATAAACACAGTTCTAAGCAGAATGATGCCTTCTAACCAGGGGTGAAATGCTCCCAGCTTGGACCAGATTGCCCGATTCGGTAGCAATGGAGGTGGGTGGTTCGGAAAACTGGTAGCAAAAATCTCTGCCCCCCCCCCATGACCAGCTGAGCTGCACAATCATGACAGGCTTTTTTTTTTACTTTTAAAAGCATTTTTCTACAACCTCTTTGGCCAAAAAATGGTTTTAAAAGTAAAAAAAAAAGCCTCTGATGATTGCGCAGTTCAGCTGGGATCTTCAAAGGCTTTTAAAAGAAAAAAAAACCTTTTTTTCTTTTAAATGCCTCTGACGATCCAAGCTGAGTTGCCTGATCAGCAGAGGCTTTTAAAAAAACTCAGCTGGGATCGTCAGAGGCATTTAAAAGAAAAACAAATCTTTTTTTCTTTTAAATGCCTCTGACAATCCTAGCTGAGTTGCCTGATCAGCAGAGGCTTTTTAAAAAAGCCTCTGCCTATCAGGCAACTCAGCTGGGATCATCAGAGCCTTTTGAAAGCATTTTTTTAGAAAAATTTGTTGTAGAAAAAATGGTTTTAAAAGTTTTTTAAAAATTGGCCACGCCCACCCAGTCACATTACCCACCCCCACCAAGCCACGCACACGGAACTGGTAGTAACAAATTGTAGATTTCACCACTGCTTCTAACTAGTAAAACTTTAGAATTATTAAACAAATTTAAAATTATTAAAGGGGAAGAGTTAAGGAGAAAAATACTTATTCCTTCCCTATTCATTCTCAGGAGGGATGTCAAACTATTTCTCCTTATACAGTATGGTAAGTTCCTTTAGTAAACTAATCAGGAGCAGATCTCTTATTATCACCTCATATTCTCCAACTTAAAAGGAATTCCTTACATGGAACACTTAAACATTAGCTAACGTGTACTATTTAGAGCAAATTCCTGAATTTATGAGATAAAAGTGATGGGAAATATCAATCCTATATGAAAATCTAGTGATACCACAAAGTTTCACAAACTTTGTCTCATTGACTTGGTTGTGCCTTGATGTGCTTTTATATTTGTTATATTTGTTACGGTTGCTTAATAATATAGACTTTTTAAGAAAATATACTCATACATCCTGATTATTAACTACTTTCATAATGATATTTCTCATTATGAAATATTAACATAACTTATTTTGGAACCAGTTAGTGCCTAAGTTTAATAATACCCTGAAATCAAATTGCAAAAGAAATGTATGAAGAATAAATTGTTTGAGAAGAAGGGAAACAGCAAGAAAACTGTGGTTAGAAAGAGTTGATGAGATCTTGGGGGGGGGGAAAACCCTCAAAACCACATGTGAATAGTATGCTGACATGTGCAAACAAGGATGGTTTGCAACAATAGAAAGATGTGGTTATGGACAGCAATTAATGTTGGTGCAAATTATTATTATTATTATTATTTATTGTATTTATATGCCGACCTTCTCCCCTAGGACTCGGGGCGGCTCACAAGATAGAACAACACAATGAAAATAGTGTTAAAATAATCCAAATTAGTCTTTGCTGTTACTTTTTCCTTTTCAGGTCTCCTCCCTTTTTTTTTTTAGTATATTATTTCTTATTTCCGTTTTGCACATTGCTAATATTACATATCTTGAGAGGTGAAAGCACGAAGAGTCTGTATATGTGTACAAAACCTGTGCTTCATTTTTAGCCTCTTTCTAAGCCTTCTTCTCAACATTGTTATCTTTAGTTTCAAAGATGAAAAGATTTCTTCTCAACATTTTCACCATAACCAATTTGAAATCAATGCACATTACCTGAAAATGAAATGACAATTTGAGCTAAGTTCAATCACACAAGCTCCCTTTGTCGTTGTTGTTATTTATTAAATTTAATGCTATAAGATTAATGGTACCTTACAAGACCTTATTACAAAAATCCCACAATATACAAAGAACTACAAACAGCATTAAAAGTATCAATAAATAGCAGTACAGCAGTGGTGAGTTGCCCCTGGTTCGGACCAGTTCACAAAAACTGGTGGGAGGCCCCGCCCACCGTCCTGGATGTCATCATCACCGATCTGCGCATGCACAGAAGCAAGGTGCGCGCACAGAAGCAAGGCGCACACGCGAGTGAAGCAAGTGTGTGCGCGATCCTGTTGTATACCGGTAGTAAAGGTAAGTAGAACCCACCCCTGCAGTACAGCATTTATAAATGAATAACAGAATTAACAATAAACCAATCATGAAATGGAGATTCAGTCTCTGCAACGCCTCCAGAAGAGTTTGGATCAGTGGTGGGTTGCTACCGGTTCGCTCCGGATCGGGCAAACCGATAGCAGCAGTAGGAGGCTCCGCCCACCCACCCGGACACTTCTGTGCCTGCGTAGAAGCATTGCACGCATGCACAGAAGCATTGTGCGCAATGACAAGCGCATGAGTGAAGCAGTAGCAACTAAATTGAAACCCACTACTGGTTTGGATGTCATCAACCTCCAAAGGTTTGTCACTAAGGAGTAGCAACTTCAACCCGGAATTTCTTCCACAGCATAGGCACTATGTTGGAGAAATTTTTTATGGAAACTTCTGATTCTGAGGCTGAGGTTAACAATCTAGCAGTTTCTTTGATGAGGTTCAGACTTGCTTATGTGTGATAAGTCACACCCAGTACAGTGGCTGCTGGCTGAGATAGAAAGAGGAGAGAGCAAAGACATACAGCAAACCATGCCACTAATGGAAAAACCAGCTGAGCAGCAGAGATCAGTACTGAGGTACTCTGCATTAATTTATCTAATTAAGCAAAGCCAAGAGCTTTGTATGAGAGAATTCCAGATCCCCTCCCTTCGCAAACAATACTCAGTTCCTGGGTCTGCATACTTCTCCCATCGCTAGTGTCTCCTAACTCACTGCTCAAAAATCTTGCAATCCCTAAATAGCACGATGATCTTCAAATCTAGAACAAATCTAGATCTAGTACAAGAAGACATTTTTGGCTGCATTTTAACTATAGTGATAAGTTACAGGCAAGATATTCTTTTTCTTGAGATCAATTTGTTCCTAATTTACAGCCCCTCACTTCTAACATACTCTACTAACTAATTTATGGCCAAGCTAATAAAACCATTTAAAATCCAAAGGTGTTCATTATAAATCATTACTTCCTGTACAGTTTGATAAATGAACCATCCTTCTGTGACTCTATGATAGAGAAAATGGAAATTCAAACATTCATATTGCTTGCCAAATAACTTGTTCATTAAAACTTAAATATATATGCTCCATATAAGAATAAGATAAAGATTAGTCGCAGCACTTCCCAATGTTTTTTGTTTTATGCAGACCTCTATAACATCACCTAAAGCCTTTGTGAACTACCACAAAATCAAGCTATATTTACAACTAAAACACAATCTATGCCTAACAGATATTGAAGTGATATATCAAGGTGTATTTAAAACGCAGCTATGTCTAATAATTTATGTTCACTCATGAATATATTGGATTTGTCAGCAGTTGGCCAAGCAGTAGGACTTAACACATGAAAAGATTGATTATATCACTATTACATTATCTCCTATCCTTCCGTGTACTGCCTGCTAATGGACCTGCACATCACAGGCAACTATAGAAATAACACACATCTTTCCCCCAAAACCCTTTATGACTTTGACTGTTATTATACCCACTGTTTATATTTGCTGTTATATCAGCAGGTTAAATATTTAATTGAAAATATTTTTCAGTAGAATATCAGGAGTGGCTCTATAGCAAGCATCCTTTTTGCAAAAGTTGAACAAATACTTCCTTGAAGCTATTCTAGAATCTAAACTAGTAAAAATGGATGCTTTTAAAGTTTTCAAAAAATCGATGTAAACCAGTTAGAACGATTCATCATGTGAAACTTTCAAAATATCTTCTCCATTTCTTAGACAAGTTTAGGGTTCAGACTTTTGTGTCCTTTTCTCTTCATAGACAATATGTTAAGAAGAAAAAGACAGAACAGCTATATATTATATTTTAATAAACTCTACCATTTTTGGAGAGTTCCATGAGTCCTTCATCTGTGTGAACCTATCTAGGTTTCAAGTATAAAAGCAATCTATCTGTTCTCATATTTTTAATCTATCCCTGCTAAGAAAAAACTTTATAGTTGCTGACCTGAGTTCTAGTTCCTCCTAATACTTGCATATTCAGCTCCTGTTCTTTCCTGACACATTGCTAATTCTGTCTTGACACTCATAAAGGCTAGTCAAGATACTCAGAGTTCAAATCTTCTATTAAGACAGGGGTCTCCAACCTTGGCAACTTTAACACTTGTGGACTTCAACTCCCAGAGTTCCTCAGACAGCGAAGCTTAAGTCTTAAAGTTGCCAAGGTTGGAGACCCCTGTATTAAGACACGTTCAGCCTTTTTTCAAGAGGAAAGAATGTTCCTTAAAACTCAGACTCACTTTTCTCAGTCTATCCTATGTCAACATATATTTTTCTACATCATTTGTTGTCCACTGAAATCAATGACTGAGAAATCATGGCTTGTTGGGAAGCCCAAAATATTGAAATAACTCTGGAAATCAGGATTTGGCCTAATTACTCCTCCCCACCAAAACCACATCTATATCAATTCCTCAATAACCTTGACTCCTAGAACCCAGCATTTATCAAGTCTAGCACTATTGAAAACCTCTCTAGATTCTATTTATTACTATATTCAGTGGCACATGACAAACTACTAAAACTAAAATCCTATGGAATCTCCGGACCCCTACATAATTGGATAGCTGTGTTCCTGTCAAACAGACAACAAGTGGTCAAAATACAGAGCGCCCTATCAAATCCTGAACCTGTTAATAGTGGTGTCCCCCAAGGCAGCGTTCTAGAAACAACACTCTTCATACTATACATAAATGACCTTTGTAATCATATTATAAGCAACTGCGTTTTCTTCACCAATGATGTCAAAATATTTAACACCACCGACAATGCTGCTACCCTTCAAAAAGACCTTGACTTTGTGTGGGAATGGTCAAACAATTTGCAACTCCAAATCTCAACCAACAAATGCTCTGTCTTACACATTGGCAAAAAGAACCAGAACACAAAATACAAGCTGAGTGGACATGACCTCGTAGATGACCCTCACTCTGTCAACGACCTTGGAGAACTCATATCAAATGATCCAAGTGCCAAAGCCCACTGTAACAACATTACCAAAAACGCATTAAGAGTTGTAAACCTAATCTTGCATAGCTTATTCTCACCACTAACCAGAGCATACAAAACATTTGCTAGACCAATTCTCGAATACAGGTCATCTGTCTGGAACCCGCACTGCATATCGGACATTAATACAATTGAATGTGTCCAGAAATATTTCACAAGAAGAGTCCTCCACTCCTCTGCTCACAACAAAATACCTTATGTCACCAGACTCGAAATTCTGGGCTTAGAAAATTTGGAACTACACTGCCTTCGGTATGACGTAAGCATAGCTCATAAAATCATCTGCTACAATGTCCTACCTGTCAATGACTACTTCAGCTTCAACCACAACAATGCACGAGCACACAATAGATACAAACTTAAAGTGAACCGCTCCAAACTCGATTGCAGAAAATATGACTTCAGCAACAGCGTGGTCAATGCCTGGAATGCACTACCTGACTCTGTGGTTTCATCCCCAAACCCCCAAAATTTTAACCTAAGACTGTCTACTGTTGACCTCACCCCATTCCTAAGAGGTCTGTAAGGGGCGTGCATAAGAGCGCCAGCATGCCTACCATCCCTGTCCTAATGTTTCCTCTATTTCAGTGGTGAAATGTAAAATTTGTTACTACTGGTTCTGTGGGCATGGGTTGGTGGGGGGTAATGTGACTGGGTGGGCATGGCCAACTCTTTTTTTTACTTTTAAAAGCATTTTTTTCTACAATCTCTTCAGCGGAAGAGGTTGTTTAAAAATGCTTTTAAAAGGCTCTGACGATCCCAGCTGAGTCAGAGGCTTTTGTTTTCTTTTAAAAGCGGGGGGGGGGGCTTTAAAAGGTTTTAGAAAAAATGTTTTTAAAAAGCCTCTGATTATTGCGCAGCTCAGCTGGGCATGGAGGGGGGCAGGCATTTCTGCTACCAGTTCTCCGAACCACCCGTCGCCATCGCTACCGGATTGGGCAATCTGGTCCGAACCGGGAACATTTCACCCTTGCTCTATTTGTATCTATTTTATGTATTCAATTCATGCTTATACTTATATATATTACCTAATACATTCATGACAAATAAATAAAATAAATAAATGCTTAGACCCTCTCAGACCTCTCTTCTGAAATCAAATTTTTGCACAACAAGACACTTTTTGATATTGCAAAGTTTCCAAATCATGCCCCAAACCCCTGTTAGGAGATGACAGATTCATTCATGCAACAAAAAATCTATACCAAAGCCACTGAAGAGAAAACAGTTTGAAGACAATTTTGTGGAGCATTAATACATTTTTTCTACTCTTTTTTTTTCTTAACATTATCAAGCTTTTGAGTGATTTTTTTTTTTTTGCAAAGAATAAGGACAGGAAACCAGCAAGGAAATGGTGTCAAGATATTTTCAAGGAGGTGATTATTTGCAAAATACACAGGGCAGACAGTCAACTTGATTTAATTTCATTTTTAAAGTGTGTCTAGAGACTAGAACAAAATTGTATTGAATTTTGGGGAGAATTAAGAGAATATTGTCCATTGCTTTCATAACTGATTGAGTCATATTCTAACTTGAATATTCATGCATGAGGCATTACATCGCATTGTGTTTCTTCTTCTAAAGACAGATTCATTACCGATACAGAGTACATAGAGCATATTTATCTTACACAATCAAAAACCTGAATAGCTGAAAGGTAGGTGGCTGGCGATTTACCATTTACAACAAAACAAATTCAATGAAAATCATCAGTGTAGAGGCCCTTTTATTCCTTTTCTTGGCACAACTTTGCTTATAGAAAGCACTCACAGACAGCACTCAAAATTGTGTACAAGATCTGTCCTTTTCAACAAACTTATTAACAAGAAGAGAGATGTTGAGGGCTGCCTCCATTCCTTTCAAATAATCTTCTAGATAAGCAGAAAGTCTATGGAGATTCTCAGTCTTCCAGGTCATGGTTTGCCCCAAAGGTGCTTTTTCAAGGAGGCAACAGGACTTCCTTGTTTTTACTTTAAAAACTTTTCACTTCTCATCCAAGAAGCTTCTTCAGCCCTGACTGGATGGTGGGGAATGGAAGGATTTATACTCCTTGCAGACATCTGGTCATTTGCATTCTTTTAGAGAGTCCATGAGTACCTCCAAGTGGTCACAGTGCTTTACAGCCTTCTCTAAGCGGTTTACAGAGTTAGCATACTGCCCCCAACAATCTGGGTCCTCATTTTACCCACCTCGGGAGGATGGAAGGCAACCTTGAGCCTGGTGGGATTTGAATTACTAAATTGCAGCAGCCGGCAGTCAGCAGAAGTAGCCTGCAGTACTGCACTCTAACCACTGCACCACCGAGGCTCTTAACAACTTGGCTATATTATTGTTATTCTTCATAATAAAATTATCCAGGTTTTTTTCCTTTTTAAATGTAACATTATATCATTATTACATAGTCATATCCATGTAAGTCCTTTATTATCTTAATGTGATTTTATTTATTGATGTAATAATAATTTTTTTAAAAAAAAACAGTCCCACAGGATATTTCTATCACGTTATTTTTAGGTTTTCCCAAAACACTGAGGGTGCTTTATTAACCTGGCATGCTGATTTGTGTCCTTTATTTACTAAAGGGCTTACAATTAATGCAAATTATTTGCCAATAAGGATAGCTTAAGACTTAAAGTCGGCCTGTCAAACTGGCAGCCCATGGGCCAGATACATCACAGGCAGGCCCCGCCCACCCCAGTACCGCAAAGGCAAAAAACATCGCAATATGCCACGATTCAGCCCGTGCCATGATAGTTTGAGACCCATGCCTTAGAGCCGTGATGGTGAACCTATGGCACGGGTGCCACAGGTGGCACGAGGAGCCATATCAGTGGGCACGTGAGCTTAGCTCTGGCACACATGCGCGCACTGGCCAGCTGATTTTCGGGCCTTCTGGGCCCACTGGAA
>JANHZT010002307.1:154966-166081 GCA_032468215.1 Stegonotus admiraltiensis
TGTGTATGTGTATGTGTATGTATATGTATATGTATATGTATATGTATATGTATATGTATATGTATATGTATATGTATCTTAGCTACATAGGTTCTGTTATGATAAAGAGCCATGTAGAAGCTTATACTCTATGATGCAACTCGTGAAATTTCCTGATCTTTTAACAATTACTTATTATTCACAGCTACCATTTTTCCCTCAGAACAATAGATCCCCAGCATCAAAATGGTTGGATCAACATTTCATTTTGTCCCTTCTTTGGTATCCTTTCTTTAATGATTCTAGTCCACTATTTCTTCAACATTAGGGTAACTCTTGTTCCCTGGTGAGTTGTCCCATGGCGAGCTGGCCATGGTGAGTTGTTCTGCAGTAAGTTGGCTACAGCGAGTTGGCTGTGGTGAGTTGGCCATGGAGAATTGTCATAGACCCAATTTATGCATGGTAAAACTCCTTTTATTATAAGGTTATAGTAACAGAAACTTATATATAAGTATTACCTATATATAAATATTAGGATAACTCTCAGGAGGACTGTAATCTGGATGTAAAAATACAAAGATTCTGTTACTGTAACCTTTTAGTAAAAGGAGTTTTAGTATGTATAATTTTTTGGTTTCCTAACCTGGTCTATTTCAAAAGCTGACATCAATCTTATAATCACTGCCCCATCCTCTTCAAAAGAACTAGGGGAGATGCTTTCTCGAAGTACAGTAGTGGCCAAAATTGTGGAAACCTTTTGGGAAAAGGTTTTTTTTTCTAAAACTAGCTAACACCACCATTTTTTTTAGTAGTACCATAAAATTATATATCAATGGAAAGATAATTTAATCAAGAATGTAATGCAATATCTTTTAAGAAGGATTTGCTATTAGAACAGCAGTTACAGTATAAAGAAGAAAAGTAGAAAACACATAGAAAAAGTGAGATTTAAAAAAATTATCACCATAGAAAAAATGAGATATATACAAATTATCATGTCAGTTAATACTTAGCATGAATTACAGCCTTACAACATCTTCCCATGGAGTGAACCAAGTCTTTTAGTTCTGTAGCTGTTATAATGTGAAACCAACATTGAATGATTGCTTCTATTAACTGGGTTTTATTGCTGGGTCGCTTCTGACTAACAAGTTTCTTTAGTTGGCTCCATAGATTTTCAACTGGGTTAAGGTCTGGGCTATTCCCCGGCCATTCCAGCAGTGGAATATGATTATCTTGAAACTCCCCCCAAAAAAGTGGTGTTATTAGCCATCAAATCTCAAAAATATACTTTTCCCAAAAGTTTCCACAATTTTGGCCACTACTGTAAAGATTCAAATGGTTTAGAAATCCAAAACTTGAGGAAAAACATGTTCTTACCCCAAAATAAAGACTATGTGGGACCACAGGAGACGGTTGTAGCCCCTTGGCTATTTCCTTGGAGACCAGGTTGGCACTGATGCCACCTGCCCCAGCATCCATAGACTGACCATGACTTTAATCTGCAAGTGTCTCTTTGTCAGTGTTAATTAAAAAAAAACACAAACCATAGCAAGTTATTTATTTTCTTTGATTTGCTTTCAGGGATGGTCATTTGCTACAAGACCCTACAAGCATGCAATAGATATTGTAAGTAAATAAAAAAAAAATAATGGGAAGCGCTTTCAGATTAGTTCTTATTCAAAAACCACTTTTTCGCCACTTAATGCTGTATTCATTCAGCTATAACTCATTAAGCAATGTCTGCAAAGCTGTGCCAGTAGCCTTACAGGAACAGAAAGTAGAGGCAATTTAGATGAATCAATATTTCTATATTACACTAGGAACAGCAATATCACTTACTTATATACCGCTTCACAGTGCTTTACAGCCCTCTCTAAGCGGCTTAGAGTCAGCATATTACACTAACTGATTGCCTTTTTGATACACAGTGAGTAGAATCTCAAGCATTCCAAGTACAATATAAAGAACCCAGTTAACAAATTTAAAGATATCAGCCCAAGTTGTAATAAGCAATGGCAATGCCTTATGAGTCCTTAGCTCTTCTAATGTAGCTCTTTATCTTTCCATTTGAGCATCATTACAAATCTATGCTCAGTGGGAATATAAAAAGAACATAGCAGAGACATACATAGCATTTATAGAAAAACATAGCATTTTAATTTTCATTAGTCAAGTAGTAACAATTAAAAGCAAAAATTTATGAATTATAATCCATACAGAGATTGTGGCCTGTTCACATTGCATATTAACACTTCTATCTTGCTCTCCTGATGTGTTTCTTTAACTGATATCACTATTAAAATAGATGCCATTGTGTAAATCTGGAAATTGAATATGGAGATCTGTGACAAGGTTGATTTCCAATCCATCCAAGAGGACATTCATTTCAGCTCACAAAATCACTGTAAATGGCCAGTTTTAGTCATACGTGATGGGGGAATAGCAGGTTAGAGCATGCTTACCAACCAACCCTTATGGTTTAATTTGTCTTGCAAACAGAGACATAGGAATGCCTACAATGGGCAAAAAGTCTTAATTACTTATAACCTCTGATTGCAGTTGAGTGAATGAATCTCAACTTATAAACAAAATGCCCAAATTGATGGAGGACCCATGTGCTACTTAATTAGACAACAGTTGCCATCATGGCCTTCTTCCACAATGAAACCTAACTGAAAATAGGGGAAGAAAAGATTCTTCCAGCAAAGTGTTTATGATGAGCACTACAGTGCAGTTTTTTACTAAATGTTCATTTTACATAAGCTAGTATCACATCTCTAAGTGAGCTATGAACCTCAAGGAGGACAGTATTTCTAAGGTAGAATCAGGGCATCTGGCAATTCATATGCCTGGAAATACATCCCTCAGAGGCTAAAAAAGGCAAAATTAGAGTAAGGTGCAAATTTGCCTTATACCTTTTAGATGATCATTACACTTTTATTATTCCATATCACCCCACAACGACCATTGCTTATTTAGGTATGCTACACCGCCACAGGAATGCTTAAAAGACGTTAAGTGTGCCTAAAATTTGTACCATGAGTAAGTATTCAACCTCTTCAATATAATCCTTATCCAGAGAACGTACATAATCTGATCACTGCCCTAAGTGCCCAAAGAGAAAGGATTGTTTTTAATCACAAAAGTCAATTCTTCCAGACAGCTCTGTAAAAGCAGATGATTAGTGAAGATTTCCAAGCCCAGATGGTGAAGCTAGAGGAGAGCATCACAAAACCGTAGGTTTGCATGCATGAATGAATGAATACATACATACATCCCTCTACTTAACTCTCTTTAGAATTATGTGGCTTCCAAATAAAAAAAAAAGGAGGGGAGGGGGAAGCCACAATAAAACTATCCCAAGGACCAGGGTGCCCTGTTTCAAAGTTCCAGAAGAAGCTACTTGCAAGGCTAAAGGAGAAACCTTGCGAAGGGAAGGAACGGTTCAACTTGCAACCTGGCCCGCAGCTGACTTCCAAGAAAGGCTGCCTTTCTTTCCACAAAGCAGCAATGCTGCCGGTCCCCATGTTTCCAGCCACGTGGGCCAACGGCGCCGTTACCTGGCCGCTCTGCTCCAGCAACTCCTTGGCTGCGCTCTCATAACCCAGCTGGATCAACTGCTGGTGCATCAGAGCCAGCAGCTCTTTCTGCTCTCGCGCAGCTGTCGCCATGCTCTCGCCCCGCGCCCGCGCGCGCGTGTGTGGTGGGGAGAGACGTGGGAAGCAACAAGCTCTACTATCCCACAGGCATGACTACCACCGCAGGCCCTGCGTGTAGAACAGGCGGCGGACTTAGCACATGCCCCAAGCTTCCTGTGCCTCTACCCTTTGCCCATGCACCAGCGCGTACGTCACTTCCTCTTCCCACCCCTACCGGTCCTCGGGCTTCTGGGAAATGTATTCTGAGCGCGAAAGGTTACTCGGTGTGTGTCCTTTTCGGCGTGTTTTGTCATTATACATGGACTTCAGTAATGAATTTGACAAAATAGACCATTCTTGGTAAAATAGAAAAATGTGGGATAGTGCCACCACCGGATGGATTCGCAGTTCGCATGTAACCCTCAATGGAATTACATCTACATGGAGGGAAATATGCATTGGGCTACGTCAGGGTTCTGTTTTGGGGCCAGTAGTCTTCAACATCTTCATAAATTATCTTGATGAGGGTGTAGGAAGTTAGCACCCACTCATTTCCTGGAAGAATGAAATATTTTAGGAAATATTAAAAAGGCAAAATATTATATTTCCCTGTATGAGAATGGAGAAGCATGTTTTAAAGATGAAGCAGCTCCCATCTTCCTGCCCCCACCCTTTGTCAATTGGCCATTATGGCCTGGGCCAGTCTATTCTACATAACAAAGATCTACCTCCTTCAGGCAGAGCCATAGTAGGAATTGCCCAAAGCAATTCATTACATCATCACCCAGCAAGAGCCAACCAAGCGTGGGACTCAAAAACACAACCTACAAAGTTACCCCTGCATGGCCCCATGGGAGTCTGACAACCAATCAGAATGCAAGCTCAAATTCAAATCCCAACAGAGGGTTTAAATCTCTCTATCTCTCTCTCCATGTGCGTTTTTTGCCTGGGATCTCAAGCCATGTGATCCTGTCCACCATTAAACCATCTTTCCAAACAGCCACCATGAATCCAGTGTCTTTTCAGTTCTACTTGGAACTGAACCCAGAAGGATTTTTCTTCCAACAGATAAAAACAGTCCCAGATTACAGTAGAAACCAGAGTCTTAATCAAATAGCCTAACTGCCCAATTGAGGTCCAGATGCAAGCGAATATGAGTGAAAACTTACAATCATCACAGCAGCCTGCAAACATCATGGCTCCACCTGACCTTTCCTAAAAGTCTCGTGATAACGCTATGAAGAAGAGGTAGATAATAATCATTACGTGCAATAAGTACAGAGAAAGAAGATATTTTTCCATGCTGAGAAATCTGGGTAGACTTTCAACATTTGGTAGTTATACTGTACAATAACGTAGTATTCTTAAATTCTTGTGGTGTCTATTTCCTGACCTGGCCTACATTAAAGCACCGATAAGAAACCATCTTGGTGGTAATAAGTAACACCAAGCACCAAGTAATCTTCTGAAGTGATATGTAATTGGGATAAGAGTCCCAATAATGCATTCCTGGGTGAAGTGATGGGCAATTAAATCACCACCAGGTAACCAGAGGCCTCCTGTCATGGAGGAACATCTTGTAAATATACTGGACTTTACACTTGCAATTGACCTTGCCCACTTACAGAAAACCCCACACTTCCAAAGGCTTTCACTTTTATGGTATGTAACACCAAGAATAGAGGAATTCTGATCCATTAATATATTTATTTAGTATATTTAATCTAAGGAAGAAATTGCAGTAAAGGTAACACGTACACCATCAAGCATGAAAATGACTTTCAGCTGCTTCAGCTGCAAGCTGAAATGAGATAAAGCCAATGTCCTAAGGATGTGTCATATAAAACAAAATAGCAATAGCACTTAGACTTATATACCGCTTCATAGTGCTTTACAGCAGTGGTGTACAGAATCAGCATATTGCCCCCAACAATCTGGGTACTCATTTTACCCACCTTGGAAGGATGGAAGGCTGAATGTGAAGATGAGCTCACCATCTTCCCAACTATGGGGACAGAGGTATTTCTATTTACATGAAAACAACCATTCCCAAATTTGCATGCTAATTTTTGGAAACTTTTTGGGTAATATATAAATTGCAATAGGAAGTAGGGGAGTAATCCACTTTTTCTTTATGGAGAATCAACTTCTGAGCACCCTGCATGAGCCCATGCTACCCTGAGAGTGCTGAATGCAATCTATTAAAGTGGTATCCCTCTTTTTTGAAAACTTCTCATAACCACAAAAGATTTGGCTTGTTATTTCAAAAGAACTTTGCCAACCCAGCTTGTCTAGCAACCCAACTTACTTTGGGAAAGTGGTAACTGAAACAGATTCCATTCTTACGATTCTTGCATTATAATACCATGAAAAAGTAATTTTTCCTTAATTACCCCATCCTCTGTAGACCTGAAAGGGATTAGAAAAAGATTACAATGTGCTATTCCAACTGAATTACAAAAAGCATTGCACATAGCTATCCCATTAACTTCAGAATGCCAAATGTATTGTAAAATGCAAAAAAGTAGACAGTAATTTGTTTACAAATATGTTAATGTGGTAAATATCATACTGTTTCTTGCAATCAGTAAAATTACTGATTGCAAAATGTACCTCATAGCATAGATTTCAGAGGGCAAAATTGCAGTTAATATACGACTTTTATCTTGTGTTTTACTGCTTTGCAACATAAATTGCTAATAACCAATATACCTTGATGATATTGGCAGTGCACACATGTAAATGAGGTTTTTGTGTTTGTTTGTTTATTTATTTAGTTTGTTCGGTGCTAGGATAGGATACAGTTAACTTACGACAGAAATTCAAAGACTTGAAAAATATCCAAAGACTTAGTGAACCGTTATAATACGAGAATATTATGATAACTGTTTTGCTAATACAGGTAATCCTCGACTTACAAGTTCATTTAATGACTGTTCAAAGTTACAATGGCAGTGAAAAAGTGATCTATGACCATTTTTCATACAATAGATGTGTGTTACTGTTGCAGCATCCCTATGATCACATGATTTACATTCAGATGTTTGACAACTGGTTCACATTTATGATGGCTGCAGTGTCCCGGGGTCATGTGACCATCTTCTGCAATCTTCTGACAAGCATGTCAATGAGGAAGCCAAATTCACTTAACAACCGTGTTACTGATTTAGCAGTGATTCACTTAACAAATTTCTCACTTAGCAACATAAATTCTGGTCCCAATTGTGGTTGTAAGTCAAGGACTACCTATATAGACAATCTTCTTAGACTTCAATGGAGCAACTGGAATTATTATTACTAGAGATGTCTATGCTGGAAGAGCCCTTTCTTGGTTAATTTTGCATGTGATACAATCATGTCTAACTCCAACATGCTTCCCTAGATACCATAAGCGCTATGTAATTCATTGAAGTGATCAGGAAAGTTCTTTCATTGGATGCTAATTGAGGGCATCAAATAAGGCCCTAAAATTGGTGCTTTCATCAAGTACTTGTACCTGCCATGTTTCCTGTAACTTCTAGTATCAGAAAGAACAAAGTGATTTTTAATCTGAGAGTTAGAGGATTCATGTCCAATGTATGATTCAACCTTGGAAATACCAAGTTATAGCATTGTGAGCAGATAGGTTTCCAGTGAAAGAGAATTTAGAACCACCAAGATATAGCTGCATTGTTAATCTGGTTTTATTTTTAGGAAATGTTCAGCCAAAAATCTTTGATATTTTTATTAGCTTTTTTAATTGATAGATTGTTTTGATACAAACTTTTAATAATATTTAAAATATATGCTATATTAAATTAAAATATGCACATGACATTCTCAGTATGAAGGCAAATAGTCTAGCTTAGCTTTCAGCCTAGAAAATGAAGATTTGGGTGTCATTGTCTCTCTTTTGAAATATTTGTTGAATGTAAATGGACATGTCTTTCTAAGTCATCAACCCATCCTTATCTTAATGTTCCAGTACTTCAGTGGCAGACCTCTTAATTGTATAAAAGATCCTAAATTGTATCCTACTTTGTGCCCAATAAATCATTCTTCCCCAAGTTGTGTAAGGATGACAACATTTAGAATTCCCTGGCAGCAAATGAACTCTTTTGAAATGGCTGTTTAAGAAATACACAGTTGTGGTGATAGGCTGAGGTAATATTTCAGATCTGAAGGAGAAAAGATGCTGTGAAATGCAGAGGGGTGTGAATGCAACGTATCTTAAACAAACCATTATTTTTCCTGGGATAGCTCTGCAGCTTGGATGACACACAGTTGCTTTAATGAATTTCCCCACATACCCCCAGGTACATTTTCTCTTTGAATCTAAAGCATTGTACAATTCTGAGAATTATAGTTTGACTGATTAGAGGAAGGTGCTATTATTTTACATACTGATTACCTTTGTGAATCATAAGAAACTATTTTTATTAGCTGTGGTTTAATAAATACTGTAAACCTTAGTTGGCTGGATTCACGCAATATATTATGCCAGTGTCAAACAAATCAAATATATGAAGCAACTATATCCTATGATTCCCAAAAGTGAATTTCTAAAAGTTGTACCTTAGGATAAAAGATTCTCAAGAGGAAGACCTCGTACCTAGTGATGCCCTAAAGGCTACTGTATTGAGCAGTGAATTAAATATTCCTCAGAATTCAGCAGTAACCATAGTTACACAACCTTCCACACAGGATTGTTAGAATAAGACTGTCTCACCTCAGATCTTGACTTTTTGATTTTTAGAAACAATTGGACTGCCCACAAAAAGTATGGGTCCTTTCTACCCTCATAAAACTAAATTATATAGCAGGTAAAAATTCAAGAATGAATGATTCAAGAAAGCATGGATTGCCTTTCAACTCAGCAGTGAGTCAAGGGCTTGTGTCATCCTGAACCCCCATCATTAAGTCATCTATTATCTGATTTTCTGGAAAGAAAAAATCAGAGGACTTGCTGCTAACCTACCATAGAGGACAGAAGGCATTTTATCCTGCTCTGCATTTCTTAATAGTTTCAGAAATAGATGTTCCTGTGCAACTGGGTCCCACATGGGGAATAGTTTGCAGCTCACTAGGCAAATGTGCAGAAATTTGAAGTAATAAGTACATGGATTGAAAAGCTTGCTTCTTGTATAATATTTGAGACATAAAAAAGTTAAGTCAAGGAACACTAGAAGGTCCCAACAGGTGATGAGAGAAATTAACAATCCATAAATTAGAAGCAGAAAAAGTGAGTGCTGTTTGGCTCTACTTACTTACTCTACTTACTTACTACTACCCATTTCTATGAACAAACCCTTGCTTAAAATGAAAGCTATTGGGTAGGATATGGGGAAACAGCCAAGATGCAAATTATGAATGTCTTAAAAATGGCACAGTGCTTTGACAAAGATGGAGAGTGTCAGTATATAATAAGGCTCAGTGTTAAAGTATTGCACTGAAATACTGAACTTATGGCGACCCAGACAATGTTATCTTCCATTTGTTTAGTTGACAGCTACCAGATCATGCGTAAAAATATAAATCAGTGGGTAATCAGTCAAGTGGTGGATACACTGTATGACGATTAATTGTAAGTTTGAGATTTCAGTGTTAAGAAACTACCAAAGTTACCAACTGATGAACTGAATGATGCAAAGAAGTAGGATGTTCTTGCTCCTAATATTCTTTCTTCCTTTATTTCCTTGAAAATTAGAAAGCTGAGAATTATTCTGTATTAGCAAGTAACCTGGTCTGTGGGTTGCCTACTTATTTTAAAGCATTCAGTTTCATCTTATGTCTTTGTAGTCCTTCTGGCTACCTGTAATCACAAATGGATTAATAAACTAGGTGTGGCATTAGGAGATTGCAATATTTCTGTAAACTGAATCAAGATAAAGAAGTATGGTAAAACAACTGAACTTTCACCTATTAATTTTTGTTCTTGGTGTCAACAATTATGGGTCCCTGTGATTCCCAGACATTAGAGACAATCTTGTGTACATACTGATTGTTTCTTAAAACTATATATAATATGAACAGGACCAAAACTATTTTTAATATTGCAGGCTAAACAGGAATTTATATTATGCAGAAAAAAGAAGATGAATGCAAATTCTTAAAACTGTTTTCCCAAGTTTGATTGCACAAACTGCACATCGGTTTTATCTGTTGCTAGAGATAGAACTGCTAATGACTCTCATCCATTCAAGGTTCAGTTGAGCCCAAATTAAGTGCACAGTAGCTCAGGCTATATCAATGCAGAAAGTTTTTAAAATGTTAATTATAGTCAAACCTAAAGCCATTTTGTCTTTTAAAACATCCAAAACTGTGAAGTTTTACACCAGAGATTGAGTCAATTAGAAAAGGTGGCAAAAATAATTAAATTCATATACATAGCATAACCTAGTGAGGAAATTCACTTTCTTTTTAAAATGCCATTATTTCTGCTCCGTTCTCCCCACAGAGAGATGGATATTTTTATGTATTAAATGAATAGGTAAAACTATTTTGTTCTACTTTTAAATCAAATTTTAAACGAGAAAATAATTGAAATAAAAAACACAAACTCCAAAATGAAGAAGACAAAAGAAAACTAAGTAAAACCTAGCAAAATGAGAGAATGGCTAATAGCAGCATTTTGAATCATCATATTATGCCATACCATGGCATGAATTTGATTTAGCATTCGTAAATCATGCTAAAATTTTAGATTAGTAGTTTTTTTAATGGATGTCACTGTAGTGAACTAATCAATAAAGGTATACTTGTATGTAATAGAACAGAGTAAATAAAAATGGGGGGAAAGAGCTGGTAAATTAGGTTTTTTTTTAGCTGTAAAAAAATATCATATTTCTGGAAAGTCCTCAAATGTTGACATATCAATAGTCCCTTGTTGCAAGATATTTCTGTTAAGTTGGGCGATTGAAGAGGCAGAAGCAAGGTCTTCAGTAACAACAGCTCTTTAATTCAGTGTGAGACTTCAGCAAAGGTTACAGTAACACAACTCCCTTTATATACCTTGCCAGCCAGGGAGCTGACCAATCACAATTGACCAATTACCTTTTAAACTTTCTGCCAAAACTATAGACATAACAATTTCTACTCACAGAGTTATGTTTGATCATTGAATTACAGTTGTAGCATCTCAAGAAGGATCTTAGAAATTGAAACTTGGTAAAGAGAAAAGTTCCTTCTGAAACAGTAGCTTCAGTTAAGAAGAGAGGAGTCACTACAATATCATAAAAATTATTATGGTTTAAGATTCCCCAGTGGTTAAGTTGTATTTTCTAGAATAGAATAATGGCCATTGGACTAAAGCACGGGTGTCACACTCACCGCATCACGTTGCCGTCACGTGTATTGCAATGTTTTTTCCCTTTGCAGAGCTGGCCTACACGTAAGGCATCTGGTCCACAGGCCGCCAGTTTGACACCCTTGGATTAAAGCAGGGGTAGTCAACCTTTTTATACCTACCACCCACTTTTGTATCTCTGTTATAGTAGTAAAATTTTCTAACCGCCCA
>JANHZT010002307.1:224881-238812 GCA_032468215.1 Stegonotus admiraltiensis
AATCCTAAATAATTGTCACATGACCATCAAGCCATGCCCACAAAATAAGCCATGCCCACAGAACCGGTAGTAAAAAAAATTTAGAACCCACCCCTGCACTGAAGTGTCTGTAAATGGGCATATAGGACGAGGATAACAACCTGGGGGAGTTGCTTTGGGCTGGGTTCTTTGTTTTCTTAGGCATAGTTAATAGCATTAAATAAAGTATAAAAATTTCTTTGTTCTCCTTCATGCAGCCTGTTTCAGTTGGAGGACTGATAGTAAACCTTGTTGGTATCTGTGCCTTTAGCCATGCCCATTCCCATGGGCCTTCTCGAGGAGGATGCCATGCACATGAACACAGTCATTCCCATCACAGCCATGGTCATGGCCATGGCCATTCCCACAATGACCACGGGCACTCTCATAATCATGGACATGGGCATGGGTCGTTAGGAGGCAGCATGAATACTAATATGAGGGGTAAGTAGAAAGCAATGGATTTTTTTATGACTTCAGTTTTTATTTATCATAGAATGACATATAATATATCTTATTATAAGTAAAGGCATCTAACAGGAAGGGCATCCAGCCAGGAAACGCTCAATTCTATTCAGTCGCCCGGACTCTACCCCTAATTAAGGGATTACAGGGTCGTAAAAGGGAAGTTTTTTAATGACATAAGATAAAGGCCTTTGGCAAACTCCCTTGGATTGTATGTGTTTGTTGTTTGTTTTTTCTCATTCTTATCCAGTTCTTGTTATCTTTGCTATTTTTTATTCTTTATTTTTATTTCTGACTTTTTTATTTTACTTGTGATCTGCCCATAGTTATTGGGAGTTGAGTGGCATACAAATGTAATTAATATTTTTTAAAAATAGATCATAAAAGTATTTTAGGATATCAGGTTTTAAAATCTGATATGGATCAATTAGAGTACTTGATAGGAGTACTTATTTCTACTGTTCATGTCCCTTAACTACTAAGTGTATTGATGATCTGTGTTTCCTTCCCCACTCCAGGAGTGTTTCTACATGTCTTGGCAGATACCCTTGGCAGTGTTGGTGTTATCATATCAACAATTCTCATTCAACAGTTTGGATGGTTGATAGCCGATCCACTCTGTTCTCTATTTATTGCTACACTGATTTTTCTCAGTGTTATCCCTCTAATAAAAGATGCTTGCCAAGTACTCTTGTTGAGACTGCCTCCAGAACATGAAAAAGACCTGCACGTGGCTTTAGAAAAGGTTAGAAGTAACAATGCCTATAATTTCATACAAATGAATTTTTTGGAGAAGCATAATATTGAACAGTATTACAGACTATTTATTACTCGTTATCCTGTGTTTTTTAACAGATCCAGAACATAGATGGTGTCATCTCCTACAGAGATCCTCACTTCTGGTGTCACTCTGCTAATGTGGTGGCAGGCACAATACATGTACAAGTAATGTCAGAAGTAATGGAACAGAGAGTAATTCAGCAGGTAGCTCAGTATGTTCATTCTTCATGAAGCTTCAGTTCTCACACTTATGGCTTTCTCTAGATTAGTGAAATGTCAGTCACCAATAGTACAACCAAATGGTAAAACCACCTTCGTGATAACATCTTCTGAAAGTTAGATTCTGAAAAGTAGAATCCCAGGTTAGACTTGCTGAGAGAACAAGTCATTCCTCTGCTGCCCAGAAAGAATCTTTTAAAGAAAATACATTCTTCACATGCAGAAGGGGTCTGCAACCTGTGGCTCTGGAGCCGCATGTGGCTCTTTCATCCCTCTGCTGCGGCTCCCTGTCGCTCAAAATATGTGTCACAACCACCAATGTGTGACACCTGCTGGCACATGATTTCTTGAGCTTTTTGACCCATCTTTTTTTTGAGAGGGGAGGAGTTCAAAATATTTGTGTTGCACGCAGAAATAAAATTCTGCAGCAGTTCATTGATTTCATAAATGCAACACACAATAGTTTTTTTCATACATAGCATAAAGATAAAAAATGATATATGCAGTGTTATCTTCATTTTGGGTTTTGTGGCTCCTGGTGTTTTCTTTTGTGTGGGAAATGGGTCCAAATGGCTCTTTGAGTGTTTAAGGTTGCTGACCTCTGACCTAGGTGATAGAGTAATATTTCTTGTCTAAGAACAATTATCTTCCTTAGATCTTCAGAGAGTTTTGCTAAAAATTTAACGTTTGTATTTTACTGTTCATTTTTTGTTTAGGTATCAGCTGTTCTCAAAGATTCTGGCGTTAACAATTTGACTATCCAGGTGGAAAAAGAAGCTTATTTTCAGCACATGTCTGGCCTCAGTACAGGGTTCCATGATGTCCTTGCAATGACAAAACAAATGGAATCCATGAAGTACTACAAGGATGGTACTTACATCATGTAATTTGGAGTTCACATCTGTCGATTTCACTATCTTCATTATTTCATCAAGAGAATTTGCACATAAATGTACAGAATTTTTAGACAAACTGTTAATATACCTTTAAAACCAGATCAAGAGGTTTATAAAAATGTGGGACACCTAGGACATACGCTGTATATGTGGAAGTAATGGCAATGTAAAATATTGTATTTGGTGTCTTATTAAACTGATTTTGCTATATGAATGTGGATGAGCACAAATGTATTGTACACTTTCCCCAAAAAGGAATAATGAACAATTCTCTTCCATTGCAACCTAAAATTGTTTTCATAAGCTTTGAAAAGGACATTAGCGGACTCCATAAAAAAATTGTCTTCAAAGTTATTTTGAAGTTTTGCTGCTGTATGTGTACCTACACATTGAGTGCAAATATTTTTTAAAACATTAAATACAAATGTACATTTTTATATTAATTCCATTTCTGTATACAATCCTATTTTCTAAGGACGGCTTTTTTAAATGAAGGAAAATAGATTCTGCTATAGAAATATTGTCAGGTGAATTAATTTTTTTAAAAGAAAAAACCCCTGGAAACCACAAATCAGGGAGGGAAAAATATTTTTTTGTTTTTGCACTTCTGTGTTCCTTAGTTTGAACCACTGTGTAAAATAAATACTTTATAATTTTTATAAGTATCTAGTGAAATTATTGCATAAATTACAGACTTAAAACTATAAAAATTCAGTGACAATTGAGTTTTCTGCCTTGAGTCATTTGCCCCTGTTTATAGTAATCAAATAGAAAATGATACTGCAAGTACAATTTTCTATAGAATTTTAAGGAGCTATAGAGTTCCCCTAAAATGGCTATTTAGAATATTTAGAAAAATTCAATACTTGTTATGGCAACACATAAGCAGAGTAGGTGATGGTGAGGTTGGAAAGAGAACTGGGAAATAGGACTGGGAAGGATGTTTCTTCATTTCAAATGTTACAAGAATGAGATCATTAAAGGATTAATTTCCCTTAAATATCAGTGACCCTTTGTATTTCAAATAATGGAGGCAATTGTCTATATGTATCAAATAAATTGTCCTTAATTATGCCCCTTACGATAATGAACTACATTTCTGCTTAATATGATGCAGTTTGTCTTCCCCACCACTCTAGAGCTATGAACATTGAACAAATATGCAGACAACACTATGTCTCTGTTGAATCTTGTATTGTCAACATTTGAATGAAGATAAAGGTATTTGGCACAATCCAGGATGTTTAAGTTTCATTCTGTGTTCAATACAGAATACATGACTTAATGGATGTGACAAATGTAAATAGTTTGTCCAGAGTCCAACACAATATTTTGGTAAGCAAACTGAGTAAATATAACCAAGCCATTACAGCAGATGGCACCATGTAACACACAATTCACCACCACCATAGCCATAGCACAGTTGGACCTGAATGAGAAGAAATCCAAGGGCTGTTGATCAGGCTGGAAAGAAGTGTCTTAGAAGCAGTCACTAGCAATGAATGCATTTTCATGTTGCTATTAATCAAACTATATGAATACTTCTATATAGTTACTAGAAATCAAGCTCAATTTGAAGAAATCTTTTGACCAGGATAAAAACCTCAAAATGACCATTACTTGTTTCTATTCAAACTGAGGTTTGTATGAGTACAATGTCCTTCAACAGTTTTATTATTTAAACTGTGTGAAGATGTTTTTCCTCAGTTTTCTTTATGTGTTGGCCATGGCTACACAAGACCCATAGAGGTTTTATGACAACCTTACACAGCCTGGTGTTCCCCCACAACTACAGCAGTCATCAGCCAACATAACCATTGCTTATGGGAAACATAAGTAACTGCTTCAATAGCTCCATAAGAGCAGCAGCAGTTAAATGATGACATGAAATCAACAGGTGTCATACATTGACAATATGGCAGCCTAATGACTACCGAAGGCTTTTAAGGGTCCTAAATTTTGAATCCTATGTTCACCTGGGAATAAGCCAGCCTGAAGTTTACTTCTGAGGAGGCATTTCTGAGATTGTGCTGTTCGTTACCTGGAGACTTTACATACCATTAGATTTTAACAGGACAATTTCTTTTCAATCACATTAAAACACCAGAGGTGGGTTTCAGCAGGTTCTGACCAGTTCTGGAGAACCAGTAGCAAAAATTTTGAGTAGTTCGGAGAACGGGTAGTAAAAATTCTGACTGGCCCTCATCTATTCTCTGCCTCCCAAGTCCCAGCTGATTGAGAGGAAATGGGGATTTTTTAAAAAAAATTTAATTTATATACCGCCCTTCTCGGGAGACTCAGGGCGGCTTATAATACAATTTTGCAGTTAACCTTTCCCTGGTGTGGGGTGGGAATGAAGATTTTACAGTATCCTTCCCCTGCTACGCCCACCAAGCCATGCCACACCCACCAAGCCACACCCGCAGAACAGGTAGTAAAAAATTTTGAAACCCACCACTGAAAAGCACATATATAATAAAGTGATATCAAGATGTTATTGATCAATAAAACCTAAAGCCTTCTATATATTTTGGTGTGAACGTATTAAGTATTGCCATTTGCCACCAAGTTAATTCTTTCACCATTCAAGTAGAAGAGACTTAAGATGCTCAGTATGTTTCAAGAGAATCCTGTAGCTCTGGCCCAATAGCTTATCTCTCAGCTTATCTGTCTCTTGCTGAGACAGTAAAGTTCCTGGCTTTTCTATATAAGTAACCTCTATGTGAAAATAATAAATATCCATTAATAATAAGAAATAGAGAGCATCCAACTTTCCGTCTCTTTCATCTACATTTTAACATCTCTATGACCAGCAAAGATGCTGTTGCTCCGGCAGACACGTGCATAGAGATATCATAGGTGTTGATTGTCTGACAATGATACACTTTTACATTTATGGGAACCTGGTTGGGAATTGGGAAAAGAGGTATCAGCTGTACTTATGATGATGCACTTCATTGTACTAGTTTACTAAGATACACCAAATTTCAAACTGGCACATACGATGATCGTAAATGAAACAGACCTGGGTTTTTAATAATTTTCAAAAGAAACCCACTTATTTTTGTAGGCTGTGATCTATTATATGTATTAGAGGAACAACTGATCTTTTCCAAAAATGTCTTAGTTAACATACGCTTAAACGTGCTTTAAGTTTTCAAAGCGATCATTGATCGCAATTTCCACCCACAATTATCCCACCCTCCTAGTTATAACCTTTTCCTTCCCAGCTGAGCACTAAACCTGAAGGACGTGTGAGCCAACCTGCCAATCCTCTCTTAACCGCGCCTCCTTTTTCGAACTCAGGGAGGAATCAGCCTTCCGTAGTCGTAGAAACGCATTTAGAATAGAACGCTGGGTGGCCAATGGGAAGAGGCGGAAACTGAAAAGCAGCCAATGAGCGCAGCCTGGTGCGAGTTTTAAACTTGCAGCGGCAGGCAAAGGGGATATCGGACTCGTGCAGTAGCAGTAATCGGCTGTCTTTTGGTCCTGGGCGAGCAAGGGAGCGATTCGAAGCAGACGGATCGTGAGGATCTAGGAATCCAGCCTAGGCCATGGCTTTGCGAGTCACCCGGGTATGGAGGAAATTGCCGGGGGGGGTGTATCTTTAAGCCGGTATTGCACGTTAGGATTTGTAGGAGCCTGGCGGCCATTTATGCTGAAATTCTACCTAACTTAACGGGGATACCTTTTGTGGGGTTTACTTGTAAATAAATCTGCTTCAAAGATCAGTTGTGCTAGTTTTGTCAATGATGAAGGTGCGGTAATGGAGCGAGTAACATGGCGGCGTGACAAATATACCTTGTTCCTCTCTCTTCCTGAGGTTCATCTCGTATTTCTAATCCTATATTTGAACGGGGAAGTCGAGGTAGCCCGTTGTGGGTGGAAAAAAGCGTCATCTTGCCTTGTTAAATGTATATAATTGAATCCTACTCCTAAAGTAAAACTGAGGCCCCCCCCCCACAACTACTTGAAAGAAATATGTGGTTTTCCTTCCCAGTTCATCATAACGCTGTGTACATATTTCTGAATGTTCTGTCACTTAAATGTTTTAGGGTGTTTTTTTTTTGGTAGAACACAAAGGTCAATGCTGAGAACAAAACCAAACCTGCAATGGCCCTCAGTAAGCGAGGGGTTGCTGCTAACAAGCCAGCTTTGAGGCCTAGGACTGCTTTGGGAGACATCGGCAACAAAGCTTGTGAGCCACAGTGTAAAGACATAGTGAAAAAGGTAATCATTTCTTTGCCTGTTCTTTATCCAATAATACAGTAGGAGTTAGTAAAGCCATAGTCCTGCTTATTCCTATCTTCTGTTTTTTTTCCCTTCCCACACCACTTTCCCACTTAGGAAATGTTGAAGCCTACAGCTGTGGACAAGGTCACTACTCGGAAAATCACAAAACCTACTGAAAAACAAGTTGAACCTGTGAAAGAAGAAAAGCCAATTCCACTACCTGTTAAGGTTTGTAAATAAGTGTTTAAGGATCATGTGTAATTAGGAGCAAAGACTTTTCATTTAGGTTTGTAAACCTGTAGTTGTTACTTGTAGGCTAGAAGCATGAGTTTTAGAATTTTTATTTACTTTTAATAGGTTGCAATTTCAAACTGTTTAGGCTTTATTTATACAGGTTGCAAAATTTCAAATGACCTCTAGATGGCAGTGAAAAAATATGTTAGCCCTGATCTAGCTATGATTGGCAAAACATCTTTTGGCTAAGATTCTAGGTTTGATTCTGGTTTAGGATGGTATTCCTAATTACCTAATTTTTATTAATATGAATTTTATTCTGGACTTATTTCTATGGTCATTTTGTGGAAGATTTTACTTTATCTAGTTACTAAGTCTATTACTATTAATCTTTTCATTGTTCCTGTCACCCATCTCCTCCCACTTATGACTGTAACTTTGTTGCTGGTATCCTTAAGATTTATATTGACCGTTTCCCTATGACTATCATTAAGTGTTGTACCTTATGATTCTTGACAAATGTATCTTTTCTTTTATGTACTCCGAGAGCGTATGCACCAAGACAAATTCCTTGTGTGTCCAATCACTTTTGGCCAATAAAGAATTCTATTCCTGTTCTATTCTTATCTTACATTGTTAAGTCATTTGATGCTAGTTGAGATGGAATACAAAAATGTAAAGTACATCTTAACCTACAATCAAGAAGTCAATTGATTTGCTCATAATCAAGTGACACTTTTGATAGTGAGATGGGTGACATACATTGATATTATACAATATACCATGCAAAGGCATTTTGTATAATCTAGTCAGAACTGCTGCTTTCTCTCCAACAGTACTACATTTTTAATCCATTGCACAATTAGGACAGAGCCAATTTTAGCATCTCTACCCTTCAATTTCTTGAAAGATTTGCCTTTCAATTTACCTCCGATCTACAACTGCACTTTACATCCTACCTTGGTATAAAGTAAGGCTTAATATTATCAATAAAACATGGATTAATGAGTAGAGGTTTTATATTTACATGTCCATAAGCAACATCATTGAACCAACTAATGAATTTAATTATATCTATAGTCACACAGCTAGAAGTACATAGGTGAAACATCCATAGGAGATAGCTCAACTTCAGTCTATGAAACACTAACAAATGCATCCTTAGGGACATGTGGTGTAGCCTTTTCCTGGCACAACGTCTGTGGGTCCAAAGAAGAATGCTCTGAATTAAGCAAAAATATGCTGCATGTTTTTTTTCCAACATTGTGGGTTAAGTACTAAAGATAATATGTTTTCTTACAGTTGGAGTCTCTATCCCCAAGCCCCATGGAAACATCTGGCTGTGCTCCAGCAGAGGACATATTATGCCAGGCTTTCTCGGATGTACTGCTTGAAGTGAAAGATGTAGATACAGATGATGTCTCTGATCCAAACCTTTGCAGTGAATATGTGAAGGACATCTACAACTACTTGAAAGTTCTCGAGGTTGGTTTAAAGAGCTAATCAGGCCTGACATATGGCCATGGAATTAAAACTACTTTGTAAGGTATTTTATTACAAACACTAGATTGCTGTTGATAATTAGTTATCACATCTCTAGCACAATTTCTGAAGTATCACTAAACATCTAAACTCGGGATAATTTTTTAAATCTTGGTTTACCTGTAGTTTGAATAAACTACAAGTAGCTATGTTTACATGTAGTTAGGTATCAAGCTATTAAGCTCATATTAATCACAGTAAACTATATGTTTGAGAGCACAAGATGGTAGCTTGTTCTAAAATTCAGGTGATTTAACTAGGAAAAGAAGCTAAAAACTTTCTCCACAAGCTAGAGGGCTTCATATTGGGAGATATCTCTAATCAAACTGGACAATGATGATATAATTATAGAGATGGAAATACATAATTTACCATCCTGCATGTTTCTGTTCCTTACAGGGTCAGCAATCGGTGAAAGCAAACTACTTGGCAGGTCAGGAAATTACTGGAAATATGCGGGCCATTCTAATTGACTGGCTTGTGCAAGTTCAGATGAAATTCAAACTGTTGCAAGAGACCATGTACATGACCGTTGGCATAATAGATCGGTTTCTTCAGGTAAGGAAAAACTGGTCAAAGATTTTGACCAAATTTGAACAAACAGAATAATGAGAACTCTCCACTGAATTTTAGCTTAAGTAATGTGGCTTCTTTGAAATCAAGATATGAATGTTAATTTAAAGATTTACATTGTATAAACCTTTCTCTTGAGTAGTAGCTTGGCTCACCCACAGCATTTTCCTTTCATTGCTATTACCAGGAGCTAAACAATAAATACACTCTAAAATTACTCTGCAATCAACATATATGTCTAGCTAATGAGAATGAATAGCCTGACCAATGGATACAGGTCGTCCTCAACTTACAACCACAATTGGGACCAGAATTTACATTGCTAAGGAAGAAGGTTATTTCAATCCTACCTGATTTTACAAACTTTTTTATTACTTTTATTAAGTGAAATTTTTATTAAGTGAAACACTTAATAGGAATAGGCAGAGCTGGGAGGGATTAAATGAATCATCAGCCAAGAGTTGTTACATTCCCACAGTCTAATCCAGTGTTTCTCAACCTCAACCTGGGAGTTGAAGTCCACACATCATCCAGCGGCCAAGGTTGAGAAACACTGGTCTAATCCAACTCCTTGAATTCTGTTGGCCCCTAACTTGCACCAATTTAGTGTTCAATTTTAGTTGTCTAGATCCTTGTGTATAGGCTTGAGTAAACTGCAACCTTAATGTATGGTCCTGATTCTTTGCACTTGATAACACTGCAGTTAGGTGAGTTGCATTTTTAAGCAAATCTGGCTTCCCTCATTGACTTTGCTTCTCAGAAGCCAGCTAGAAAGGTTTTAGATGATCACATGAGCCCCAGCATACTGAAACCATCATAAATACATGCCACTTGCTAAGCATCTGAATTATGACTAGGGATGCTGTGATGGTCATAAGAGCAAGGACATGTCAGCCTTAGACATTATTTTCAATGCCATAGTAACTTTGAATGGAAGTAACTAAGTGAATGATTGTAAGTTGATGACTACCTGTACATACATTCTTAAACTTGTTCTACAATTAACCTACATATATTTATCCAATGACAATGAGTGGCCTGATCAATGAATACCGTATTGGGACAGCATAAGCATTATTTTTCAACATTTCAGAATGTTTTAAAAAATAACTCTCTGTTACAGAATAACAAAGTAGCCAGAAAGATGCTACAACTGGTTGGTGTAACAGCCATGTTCATTGCTAGCAAATACGAAGAAATGTTTCCACCAGAAATTGGTGACTTTGCCTACGTGACAGATCATACTTACACCAACCTACAAATCAGGCAAATGGAAATGAAAATCTTAAGATCACTGGATTTTAACCTTGGTCGCCCTCTTCCACTGCATTTCCTAAGGAGGGCATCAAAAATTGGAGAGGTAATGCTCTTTTACATATTGAAACTGGAAAATATGTTCTTCCTAATTGCCTATTTTTTATGAATGTTCTCTTTTTGATATAAATAGAATTCTAATTGTAAAAGAGTTAACACAATGGTATGTAGTGATGGCTGCTGTTTTCCAGTGAAAAGTATTTAAAAAGCTTTTGGTTTGTTTCTCTTTACATATATGCAATTAGAGGAAATAACTTCATGCTTTAATCTTATGCAGTGTGTAATAAAAGACATTTCTTAATGAGATTTGTAGGACAATGAAGATAACATCTTTATTCTGATTATTTTAGGCAGATATAAATCGGCATTCATTGGCAAAATACCTGATGGAACTTGCACTGGTCGATTATGAAATGGTACATTATCCTCCCTCCCAGATTGCAGCTGCAGCTTTTTGTTTGTCTACTAAAGTTCTGGCAGAAGGAGAGTGGGTAAGTCACAGAACCCTAACTTAAAGGAAAAGATTCAGATAGTGTTTATTTAGCGACTGTTTTAGTGACCTTCACAGTTATGGTGATGAGAAAATAACTTAGTGATCAGTCCTCGCATTTATGACCTTTGTAGGTCTGTAAAACAAAGGGAAACTGAAATAAGATCATAAGCAGTTTCACTTAACAACCAGGCTGCTGTTCCCAACTAATGCTTGAAGTAATGTCTGTTGTTCAGGTGTTACTGAAACAGATTAGCATGATGGAGAAATTTGAATTAGAAAGGTATGGTTCACTTTTTCTCTGCTATAAATCTAGTTCAGATCTGTAAGCAAACCATTACTTGGTCCTGAATATACCTAAAATTTTCAGTTTGCTATTAATAGAAGGCTCTCAAAAAAGGTTCATGGAAGGCAGCTCTTTGGAAAACCAGAAGATCTTCAAAATCTTTCATTTGTAAATTTACCTCTTGCCTTTAGACGCCAATTCTTCAACACTACATGTATTATACTGAAGACACTCTTATTCCTGTGATGCAGCATATGGCAAAGAATGTGATGTTGGTAAACCGGGGTCTTATAAAGCACATGGTAAATATATCCACTTGCTTACTTGTACTGACCCTTACTTAAAAAGCACAAGTCTCAATCTTCATGAATAAATCCTAGGAAGGGCTGTGAATTAAATAGTCCCCCAGGGGTTGGAAGATGCCTTTAGAGCATCAGGTCACTAGCTCAGTGTTAAGAATCCAACTCAAAGCTTCACTATATGGCTGCCTACCCTTTGCCTGAGGGGTAAGAAGGGGAACCTGCCATCTCTGCTTAATTCCACTATCCTCTATTAAAAAAGCTTTTATCAAAGTAAGTTGGCTTATGAAAGTAATAGTCACTTTGTAATTTATAGCAACTACTGCAATTCTATAAGGTAAGGAAATGTAGTATAATGCCATGAACACCAATTTGCCTGTAGACAACTCTCAAGTGTCCCTGTCAGAGTCTTTATTTGTAAGAATCTAAGGCCCAAATGGCTTGATAGGCATTCTGAGAAAATAAATATAAGATGGGAAGAGTGGAAATGTGCAGAAAATATTTGTCCCCCAAACCTGGAACAAGCAAACCACTAGGCTTCAGAGACCCAATGGATCATTAGAACAAAATCCCAGAGTGTTTTGGTTGTTCTGTGTTTTAGACAAAATAACATCCAAAATAGAATGAGTAGAGTAGAGCAAGACTGGTATATATTACTCCCTCAGTGGCTTCCTGAGTAGCTATTTCTCAACCTCCCAGTTTTCATGGCACATTTTCTCTTCCTTTGACCACCATAGCCATCGCTGCCAAAGAATGCATCTTGGCATATCTCATTGTGTCTGCCTCTGTCCTCCTCCTCCTTTGCTGCTCCTGCTGATGTTCTTGCCTTTCCCCCCCACTCTTCTATCCCCAGTTCCCAAATCACTTCTGCCTGGTGGAACCACACATTGTCCCAAGCTTGGAAAAAATCTCCTAGCACACACATATCTTCTTTCAAACATGGACCACCCCAAACAGTGCCCTAGTGGGAAAACAATCTTAAGTAATGGACTATCTTTTTTTCCTTCTGGATAGGTTCTCTTCCTTGTGGCAGCCATTTTGTACCTAAGCAAGTTACTGTGCTAGTCGTTTCATAATTACTCATAATACATTTTTCAGGATTTTCGATTTTCTGATTCCTAGGACATTTTTGTATAATATAGCAATATAGCTACCTATTAAATATTTAAGAAATGCTGATTATGTGGCTCACATGGTTGTTATATGTTCCTCAACATCTGTTTGATAAATGGGCTGCCTTAAACATTCAGTAAAAATGTTAATGAAATTTTGCTCTAGAACGAAGTATTTCATAATGAATCACATCTTTCTCCCTAGACTATCAAAAATAAATACGCCAGCAGCAAGCATGCCAAGATTAGCACCCTTCCGGCATTGAATTCTGCAGTCATACAGGATCTGGCTAAACGATTGTTGAAATAAATATAATTTAACTGTTTGGACAAAGTTGACACCATGTGTCACTGTTGTGTGTGTATATAATATATTCTCTTAAAATTTTTAATAAACTTCCTTACTTTTACTTCAACTGTTGTCATGGTCTACCTAACATTTGTTTTGTCAGATATTAAGCCTAAAATAAAACTAGGATATTGGAAGCTCATGCCTATATAATCTGTTGAATGAAGACCAGCAAATAGGAAAAAGTTCTCTTATTTATTTTCTCATAGGGATTTTTCATTATCTGTATTCTGAAGTAATAAAAATTACAATGGCCATTCCTAATGACTTGTCTTAGTGAATACATAAAATGGATAAGATGCTAAATATTATGTGTTTAGATACACCAACATCAAGAAATATTATATGAAACAGTATAGGCAAAATTAACTTTCAGAATAAGTTAATTTGTTGACAAATTATGACATGACAAACAATCAACTAATAAAAAGTTATTGCAACTCAGTTTCAATAAATGATGTATCTATCATATGCTTACTGTAAGCTATATTTTGCATTTATATATAGCATGGTTTTATAAGGAAACTGATTTTTAATATGAAGAAACTTAATAATATACAGCATTTTAAGCATAAGAAAAAATATTTTCCAAAACCTGGAAAATATTTTCTGTTATTTAATAAACTTTATATCTAGTCAGGACATTTGAAGGGTTTTATTTTAGGCTATCGGAGCTTTCACACCCTAAAATGGACATTTTTATTTCTGATTAATCATAGCTGCAAATGAACTTTTCCACAGCTTTTATTTCCATCTTTGTTGCCAGTGGTACTCTTTGTAGCTCATTCATAAACTCAATATAATAGAAGGTAGAATATTAAATATATACATATCAAAACAGTATGTAGGTTTTTGCTTTCAATTAAGTTTATGCTAAGCTATGATCCAAATAAACCAGATTTAGGCAAGTTAAGTTAAATATCAATTTTAAGTAGAATTGATTTTATTTAATATCCTGTTTTTCGTTCAAGAACACAAGGTAGGATTCCCTTTTAGTTTCCACAAATCTGAAGTAGCTGGGCTAAGGAAAAGTTCTATAGCTGAAAGACTTGAACCTCTTCTATTCATTACGTTATACCAGGCCAGTGGTAGGCAAACTTGGCTCTTTCACACCCTGTGGA
>JANHZT010002307.1:246840-257954 GCA_032468215.1 Stegonotus admiraltiensis
TATTCTTTGAATTCTTGGCAGCTGTTAATGCAATTAATTAACAGCCGTTGTTGTAAAAGACTGGTTTATTCAGTAAATTAAGGTTTGAACGGACTTTGTGTGTGCTGCGTTCTTTGGGGTCCGTAACTGGGGCAGAACAAAGCTGGGTTAACAAAATCACAAATGAGGTGATAAGCCGCTTGGGAAAGCAAAGGGAAATAATCAAAGCCATTAAAAAGCGAAAGTTAGAGTATTTTGGACATGTGATGCGACATCCAGAAAAATAAAGCATCCTTCACTTAATCCTCCAGGGAAAAATTGAAGGCAAACTAGGCCCAGGCAGAAAAAGAACATCATGGCTTCAAAACCTAAGGGACTGGTTTGGACAAAACTCAGCAGCACTTTTTCAAACGGCTGTTGACAAAAATAGGATCGCCAACGTCCCATGACAGACATGACACAAGAAGAAGGTACTTTAGTTGAACAATATTTTTGAAAGCCAAAAAAAGTAAGGGGATTTCACAAGTTTATTAAAATGAAATATTAATGGGTTCAATAAATGCGCTTTAGTACTGAAGCAGTGCTGGCAATTAAAAAAAATACTTTGTGTACTCTAGTGATCTGACATGAAACTAGTATTTTCTAGTTAATGTAACTAGAGCTTGCACAAATCTTTTCTCCCCTTTGAAGGTCACAAAAAAGATAGCTAAGTATCACCCATAGATGACGAGAAAAGGTCAATGCTTTGAAATGACTTACCAGTAACTCAATCTGACTGGATATTCTGTTGTAGGCTAAAACACATCATGCAAATATCTCTATGTGCAGATATTCTAAAAAATTCAGCCTGTAGTTGCCATGCTACTATTGTGTAAATATGAAAAGGTGCTAAGCAAACGAATTTGCATAGTGAAAACAGTTATTTGCTACATGGCAACTATGTAAGCGTGGATAAATCAGTTTTAAACAAGGGATAACAATCATTAAGTTTGGGTAGGGGAACCAGTTATTTTAGTGAAATTAAACAGTATTTTTAAATTGTAAGCGGCCCAGAGTCACTGATTAAGATGGGCGGCTATAGAAGGTGGATCAATAAATCACTTGCTAGTTAAAATAAATACTGGCTACCCGCCAATCCTTCATTCGATCGTTGCATGAAAAACACCATACCGCGTTCGGTATACATCACAGCTGCTCCGTTGGGTTCTAAGCCGTGCCTTTCATGGAGGGCGGGGCTTAGCTAGACCCCGCCTTAGCGCTCCCACAAAGCTTTGTGCTGGCGCGCTCTTTCCTTTGACCGGGCGGGGTATCACCATGGGTAGCAAGATGGCGGCCGCCAGTAGGGTCATCCAGGTAAGTCTTTCAAATCGAGTATCTTGAAAGCTTTGGGTGCGCCTGAGAACTGTCTGCAGCTGCACTTCTATGCAAGTTGCTGGGGGCTGCAGGTTGCTGGGGGCTGCAGGTTGGAGACCGAATCCTTGGTCCTGTGCTGCACTAACCGGTGCTGGTGTCCTTGAGTGGGAAGGAGAAGGAACGCCAGTCCTGGAAAGTGGATTCGACCTACCCGGGTATCTTTAACTCAGTCTTGGCCAGCCAGCCTCAGAGACTTCCCTGGCAGCTTTCATGGGAAAACGGCGGACGCTCCGGAGACTTTTCTTAGCGGTCTTTTACAAGTTAAAGCCTTGAGCTTCCTCTCCCCAGTAAATCGGTAGACCAGATTTCTCCGCTCGTGTTTTCCGCTTTGTTGGACTGCAACTCCCGGACCTCTCCAAGTAGAGGTACACCAGCTTTGTGGGAAGGGCTGCTCAGAAGCCCAAACACGAAGAGGCCTTGCAGATGTTGTTTTAAAGGGCGGCACTTGGAGATTTATTCCATAAATGCTTGCCAAGACTGTTGACAAAGTACATATTTTTAAAAACATGTTTCCCAAATTGGAGACGAGGCTAAATGTGAATCAGGATTTTATGCTGTTGCATCACAGTATCAGTTTTGATTGAAATATTATAAATCTAAATAATATAAATATCCACTCAAACATTTGTCTGGCATTAAAAAAAAGTTAGAGGGGCCCTTTTATCATTGATTTGCATGGTTTGTTATTTGAAGGGCTTTGCAAAAATCTGGAACCACCCATATTGTACACATCTATCCAGAACTACCCATTGCTGTTACGAAGTCAACCATTTAGAGGTATTGGGAGGTAGACTCTGTGTGATCCTATTAGTAGTCATTAGTAAACTAGTTTTAAGCATCTCTTCCTACTGGCTGGACTTATTGAAAGCTGAGGTGCAGCAAGTTCCCTCTGGGGTTACTTAAACATATAAAATGCATTGGCTGGGATATCACATCTCCTTTTTGTCATATCTAGTTCTTCTCCCATTCTTTGCCTACTAAACATGCTGCCTTTAATTGTCTATTTTGAATATGATGGAGTTAACCATTGGATGTATTCAAGCAGAGTCTTGATAGACATCTATCTGGGATGCTTTTGATTTGGATTTTCTGCACTAAGCAGAAGGTTAGTACCAGCGGTTTAAATGGCCTGTGATTCTTCTTCAATTTCTATGGATGATCCTCACTTCTATTGTGGGAAGTGATTTTTTAAAATTTAGAAATGTGAGTCATGAACTAATATTCTAATCTATACATTGATTATAATTTTATATTTGCTTCCTTTTTCTCATTGTACACCGCCCTGAGTCCTATGGGAGAATGGCGGTATAGAAATCAAACAAACAAACAAACAAACAAACAAATAAATATTCAGACCCTGTAATAGTTTTTCCCTGTTGCATGTATCTTTCTTCCCCCCTTCCTCATATGCTTTTTTCCATTCATTTTCTTCCCGCCACCTACTCAATTGTTAGATTTACCTCTCAGCTTTACAACAATTACGGTACTTGTTTCTGTAACTCTAATGGTGATAAAACTGAATGTTTATGCTTTGACTCTGCAAATACAAGATAACTTGGATCAAAAATAAAAATATTTGTGGTGATGTTGGTGTGCATAAAATGGGGAAAATGGTTTTGAATCAGGAACAAACTTTCACATTCCACGAGTTCTACTGAACCATTTCAGATCAGCCAGGGTTCTGTAAAACTCAAAACTCAGAATGTTTCAAGTTTTATATGAAAAAAAAAATCTGAATAAGGAAAAATGGTAAAGCTGGCACATAAGTGTCCTTGTATTAGTAACAGATTTTCCGCCAAATTGTGCCAAGGAGAGACAAGCAGGGATTTTCTTGTTTTATATCAAAATATAATATGTTCAGAGATCCTTTTTGGCTTCAGTGGCAGAATAAAAATGCTATAAATAATTGCCAAATTTACAGGATTCCTTAAGGAAAAAGGATAATATATTCTTTGATCATTCCTTGTTCATGTATGTATGAACCTAGTCTTCCCTTTTTTTCTCTGCAATACTAAAACTTTTGGACAAACTGTACAAATCCGCAGATGGTAATATTCCTCAAAAACAATAGAAGATATGTAACAACTGTGGTTGTATTTTTCTGTGGATGTCATCTGAGTGCAAATTAATAAGTAGTATGCCTAGAATTAATATGATAGTTTTAGCACTGGAATGAGTCCAAGTTTTTAAAATTGATAAAGCAGAGCAGTTTTGTAAAAGTAGATAAATTCATTCCAGTCCTAAATTATTAAGTTCTGGTTTCCTGGTTCAGTTGATAGTATATGAGCTTCCACTTAATCTCCACTGAAACATTATCATTATTATTATATTTATATATTGTCTTTATTTTCTACAATCAAGGCAATGTACATAATGCTCTCACCTTTTTTCCTCACACCAACAATATTGGTGTGAGGAGGGTTGTGCTGAAAGAGCCACTTTTCATGCCTAAGGAAGGACTAGAATTCTTAATCTTCTGGTTTTCTAATCCAGCACCTTTGGCTCTCAAGTTGGCTACATCAACTTGGCTTTCAGTCTAAAAAGAGACATAAATTTTATTCTTTCTTGGCAGAACTGCACACATATAGAAATGTATATATTGACTTGCTTTCCCCATTTCTTTAGGTAGTCAAACCACATACACCACTGATTAAGTTTCCAGACAGAAAAAGTACTCCAAAACCTAATAGTAAGTATGTCTTTACTAAGTGCACATGGAGCTATGCCTTACCATAATTTATGTTCAAGACATTTGAATTGCAATTCATTGTTTATAATGGTGTTGCTCTGTGAGGGAGATGGGCAGTTTGGTCTAATAGTTAAGGCACAGGGCTAGAAAGCAAGAGACCATTAGTTCAAGTCCCGCCTTAGCTATGAAAGCCAGCTGGGTGATCTTGGGCCAGTTACTCTCTCAGCCCAACTCACCTCACAGGGTTGTTGTTATGGAGAAAATAGGAGGAAGGTGTGTGGGATATGTTCGCTGCCTGAATTATTTGTAAAAATAATAAAAATGGGAATTTTTTTTTAAATTGATATATAAAATAAAATATTTTTTCACATCACTAAGATGTTGACAGTATTCACTGTTGTACTCAAATGTAATTGTTTCTTCCGGGTACTTCTAAGCTTTAATTAGAGTCTCAGTCTCAGTTAATTCTTTTTTGAATTAACCGTTTAACTTTAGTGGTTTACATGATGTATATACGCCAAACTTCCTTAATCCTTGACTCTCCATATGTGCTAGATTACAACCCTCTCATCATATCCACCTTGCATGGCCAATGATCAGGACCAGATTGACATTGTCAGCCCTTTGAGGTAGGCCAGATCAGGAAACTTTATCGTGCCTTTAAGGTAGCTGCAATAGACCAACATGGGTAGTCATGATGTAGGGTACCCAGAGTATTTTTCCTAATAGTTTTCTCTCTTATTGTTCCAGTGCAGGAGTCTCTACAATCAAGAGTGCCTCCGTTTCATGGGATAGCCTCACAATTTTCTGCAGAAAGCAAAGCACCATCTTCTCAAAATACTTTATTTACTGGTAGAATACAAGGTATACCTGACACAGCAGAATTAATAAGAACTTTACCTCAGAAATACAGGAGGAAACCTATGTCAGTTGAAGAGATGGAATACATTCAAGTAAGTTCTCATTTTTTAAAAAAAAATAAAAATATTAGTATTTTCAAAACCCCTGTTTTTTAAAAAATCAAATGATTAAATAAAAATTTAGACTATGTGTGGTTTGCTTTTTGTGATGAGAAACCAGTTCTTTGAGAGTATGTATGTGTGGTACAGAAGCAATACAATCAGAAGGTTGGAACTAGGCTTTAGTCATACATAATGTTTAGCATTGTATTGGTTTTATTTCACATTACAGATTTTTAATGATTAGCTCATGAATTTCAGCTGGAATAATCTCTAGATTCTACCAAAAAAATATTAAGGGCATGATTTAAACAAGGAATGGACTGCCTATTGCAAAACAAAATCCTTGGCAATATGAATCCATCTTTTCAGCACCATAATATGGTTAAAACAACTAAAAATTATAACTCTCCCAATCGCGTATCAGCCAAACTGAAACCACAGATGAAGAACCAAATAAATTCAGTGGAAAAATACTTTGTAATTAAACTTGGGGGGGGGAACTAAAATCCATGTCAAAAGTGAATAGTCTATGAAAAGTACTAAATAAATTGATTGATTGAAGTTATACAGCCACCTATTTCACTCGCAACTTCATTAGTTGTTTGTCTAACTAGCTTAAGGGAAATTCTGTGCTATCTCAGTTATCAACAAAGTTCAAACGGCTGCAAGTAGAATTGCATGAAACCCTTACCCTATCAGCTACTATGGAGAGGGTTCATTCTTCCTAAATAAAGCAGTAGTTAGCATCAATTGCATAAAATGTTGTTAAGAAATCCAACAACACAAATCCAGGGGAATCCCAATTTAAAAATCTGTTCTTCCAGCATGAGTGTAATTCCATAAAGTACAAGTTGAATACCCCTCTGCTAAGTCAGTTCTACTTATCAAGATCCATATCCATCCTTTTCATTACTTTATATCATTCACCTATTGGTGATTGTTCGTTCCAAATTCTGAATAGTTTTACCAGGAGTTTGTTGTTGATATGATCAGGAACCTCATAGTATAAATGTGTGGCACAGAGAAAAAAAATTTCAGTCCTGTCTTTTCAAGAATGCTTCTAGGTGGGAATTTAGTCACTTTCTCCCAAAGATCCCCTACAAAAATAAGCAAGAGAAAAGTGTTCGGTAGCTTTAAAACATATAATCTTGAATTTGACACAACTGATTTAGACAAACTGGTACTCTCCAATATATCTTGGCATATTATCTGGAGCTGGTGGGAGGCTGGAATATCTGACTGAAGCAGCCTGAGTCTGAAATATCTGGAGTTGGATATCTCTATCGACTTATGATAAGCAATATGATTGGTTAGCCTTGTTTTAAAACATTCAGAACACCAGACCTTGTCTCAGGGTATGAAGTGTGATAAATGAAACAATTACAATGCTGAAACAGATTTGCTCAATTGCTCTCCCCTCCTTCCTTACTGAACAACTAATCTGTATTTATGCTATTTCAGACACTCAAAGTAGTTAGTAAGAAAACTTCCAGAAATCAAGTGTAGAAAAAATATTGCAAGATGAGCATTGCAAAAACATTTGGGTAGTTATTTGTGCAACATTGCAATGGCTTGAAATTATTCCAAATGTTATTTTTTAATTATTTGGAAATCTTCTGAAATTTCTTGATTTCAGGAGATTTAATTCTGTTTAGAAATTAATGTCTAATTTCATTTTCTAATCCTCCAGTACTGTGCCCTACTGTATTTTAAGGTAAAGGTAAAAGTTCCCCTCGCACATATGTGCTAGTCGTTCCCGACTCTAGGGGCGGTGCTCATCTCCATTTCAAAGATGAAGAGCCAGCACTGTCCGAAGACATCTCCGTGGTCATGTGGCCGGCACGACTAAACGCCAAAGGCGCACGGAACGCTGTTATTTTCCCACCAAAGTGGTCCCTATTTTTCCACTTGCATTTTTTACATGCTTTCAAACTGCTAGGTTGGCAGAAGCTGGGACAAGTAATGGGAGCTCACCCGGTTATGCAACACTAGGAATACAAACCGCTGAACTGCCGACCTTTCGATCAACAAGCTCAGTGTCTTAGCCACCGAGCCACTGTGTCCCTTGGACTGTATTTTATCATTTTTACATTTTTGTTGTTCCAAAACCACTCAATTGCCTATTTAATTTCTCTCCTAAAATTTAACTAAGATGGCAGCATTTAGTTTGTTACAGTTTTCCAGTTGGCACTCTGATGTTGTCTGTCTTGTGCCCGAGTCAGATGGAACATGTTGAGTGAAGGAGCTGAAACAATGACGTGGGAGTGAAAGAGAGAATGTCACTAGTATGTATGAAAGCAGTAGAAACAAATAGTTAAGGTATTGGAGTAGGAGTGAGGAAATCGGATTCTAGTCCCCTCAGCTACAGCTCACTGGATGACTTTGTGCCAGTTCTCTTTTAGTTCAGCCCACCTCACAAGATTGCTGTTGTGGTATCAAATAGGAGGCGGGGCATTATGTATATCAACTTGAGTTCCTATAGGAAATACAGCAAACGAGTGCATGATGAATATCATTCTAATCAGCAATGTTGCAAGAATTGATTTTTGTTTCTGCTAAAAGATAATATTTTATTTTACAGCGTGGAGGTCCAGAATAAGGTGGAGCATTGTGCAGTTTGTAACTGCTGAATATAAAAACCGTTGTACTTAACAATAAAGTCCTTCTTCGCTTTCTCTCTCTCTGGATATTAAAGGAGGTCAAAGGAAAGTTGTTTTTTTCCAAAGTGCTTTTGTGAGAGACTAAAAGGTAATCGCTTTAGAAAGTGGTTATGTCTCATTCAAAGAGAATACTGTTTCAGTAACCAGAAGCATCCACTTTAATTACCTGATGAAATTAATTTTTTCATTCTATTCAGTACAGTTTCCTTATCTCTTATAGTTGCTATTGATACATTAATAATTAAAAATAGCTACTATTAAAATGACAATAATAGCCTGAAGGTAACCATGTTGTTTTCAGAGTTTCAACAATGCAGGATTAGTTCCTTCTAGTAAGTAGCATGTCCTTCCAAACAACTCTGAGAATTAAACTTAAGTTAGCCATATCAAAATTTGACAAATTTTGTTAATGGACTCATTGAACAATGTAATCTACAGATATGCACAATATTCTTTCAGAAAAAGAAATAATCCAGCTCTTCCCTTTCTGAGTGCTATACTACCTCAACATACACAATTGTTAAATTTGGTTCAGAATAGACAGGAATTTATTTTCATATGTCTATCTTTAATCCTAGTGACTACATTGTAATAAGAAATTAAATATTTGTAATATTTACTTGTCAATCAGCTAATACCAATGAGCTCAGATGAGTTCTAGAAATTTCCATGAATTGCAGTGTATATTTGTGTACATTTACTTTGCTCCATCAAAATGTCTGTTTCTTACAGGGAATTCATCACTTGCACATCAAAACATCTCCATGATTGGGTTGTTTGAGTCACTGAATCAGGGAGCTGGAAAAACTTGTGCTGATTGATGTGGGTAGCACTGATTTGTACACTACTAATATATAAATCAAGAATGATATGAAATATAATTTATAGTATTTAATACTTAGTACATAATAATACACATCAGTGAATTATATGAAGCACGTACAAAATTTATTTCTAGGGAGCAGCACTGAAACTGCAAATGAATATATTCATAGATCTTGTGGTCAAAATTTGATTTCATTTTTAACATGTACTTGCTGTCACATACATGTTTTTATGACAGGAAAGAGGAACTATACAATCAATCAGTAGAGACATGTTATTTGAAACAATAATTTTTGATTACACAAACTTGAGAAGAATTTTCATCTGTTCTGTTTAAGTAGGAAAAGGATTCAAATTTACAGTGCAAATGTGTATGGAAGGTTTTTACTAAATCAGTAGGTAAATGTCCATTAAGCCATTCACCTTTTATTATTGTAAAAATACTTTTGTGTATGATACCGAATGTACTGTTTGCATTTCTACTATTGTTTGGTATGTTCTTCATATGTATATTAAGATTTGTTCTATATTAGCATTTGCACAAAACCCAAATGATTTCTAATTACCAATTATAGACAGATGTGAAACAAATAATACAAATATAGCAAACGCCTCTGGAGAGTTGGCTAATAAAAACCACAATACGGAGTCTTGAATTCACCTCCTTAATAGAACGTACATTTCAGTGCTGCCTGCCTTTACTGAAACATACTTTGTGCACTTTCATTATTTTTTCCATTACTTACCCTTCTGTGAAAAAAGTATTTGTCCTCTTAGAATTTCCGAATTTTTGCAAACACTAAACGTTCCTAGTGAAATATAAAAGGAATTTAAGTAAATAATTAACATTTGGTATTTATTTCATTTCATAAAGTTACCCAACATATAATATGCTGATAATGAAAAAAATATAGCACTAATTCCTTTTTTAATATATGGAATTGTTAAAGGGAGAACAAAGGGCAGTTGTTCTAGAATTTAACAATCAGGCCCTGCAACATGCCAATCTGACAAGTATTAGTTTCATTAGATTCTCATCCCCTAGGTTTTAAAAGTATGCAATGCTTCACTAAAATTTCTGAAGATCTCTAAAAATGTCATTCTTACAAAAATGCCTGTCAATATAGAAAAAATGCAAAACATTTCTAAAGCACTGATATATAGTCATACTTTGCAGACTTCTGGAGGAATGTTCAATGAATGACATGAGTCAAAAGTAGATTTTTCTCATAGGCATTATTGTATCTGGAAGGAATTAAACAGTGCATTTCACAACAAAAACATGTGACCTAGACTTGCCATTATCTGATATGTATATCTGTATCACAATTTTTCAGAAGACTACCAAGCCATTTGGCCATCAGCTGAAGCAAGACATGCAGCCAGATAATAATCCCAAACATACAAGCAAATTTACAAAAAAATTAATTCAAAGCAACTTCACTGCATTTGAAATAGCAAAAGTTGTATGAACAATGAATATTGCCAGGAAATGTGGATATTCCTTACTGGAAGTACAATAATAATAATTATATTTATATTTATATACAAGACATGCCTAGTGGAAAAACACCTAGTTGCATCTGCTACAGGTGCTCAATTTACAACCACAATTGGAACCAGAAAATTTGTCATTAAGCTGCAGTCATTAAGTCAGGATTATGTGACTGCACCCAATTTTATGGCCCTAGTCATTAAGTAAATCACTGGTATCATTAATTAAATACAGCTTTGCCCATTGAGTGCTTCTTGGACACTAGCTGGAAGGATTGCAAACAGATCACACAATCACGGGATGCTGCAAGTGTAAAGGCAAGCCAGTTTGCCAATGATTCAAATTATGAACACGTGACCATTGGAGTTGATGTACTAGTTGTAACTTCAAAGATCGGTTGTAACTTTTTTCAGTGCTGTCATAATGTTGAATCATTGTTAAATGAATGACAAGTTGAGGACTACCTGTTGCTAGGGTTCAATAACCAGCCCCACAACTGGAAAAGAGCTAAGAGGATGTCTGACCATTATGTTACTTCATCTCAGAAAGATAACCATTAGATCCGTTTTACAGTAGTGTTTTATTGAAGGCTTGGCCAGTCAAACATTGCAGCAAATTGAAATTTAAGGAAAAGAAAGCAAATCAACTTTCAAATATGTTTCACCAAAACAATTTACTGTCTACAAACAGATGAATATTTCTGACTAACTGAAGAATGATTTTAATCTGGTGAGATTTTAATACACTCCAGCTCTATGTGTAAATTTTAGCTGGAAGTCCAGATCAGTACCAGCCCTTCCTCTCTGAATAAAAAAATATTGATATTACCATCAAAAGTGTGGGCATGGAATTCAGGATCTCACCAACAGATGCTACCAGTATCTGAATAGCAGACATGACAGGGATCAGATAATTTGGTGGAAGTTGTCTTCTTCGACATGTGATTCGTTATAACTGATTTCTACAGCAGTGTATACACATACCAATTAGCAAATACAGATTTAATCCTCTGTGGCAGAGGTGGGTTTCAGCAGGTTCTGACCAGTTCTGGAGAACTGGTAGCAGAAATTTTGAGTAGTTCGGAGAACTGG
>JANHZT010002307.1:264013-281269 GCA_032468215.1 Stegonotus admiraltiensis
TTCCAGTGGGCCCAGAAGGCCCGAAAATCAGCTGGCCGGTGCGCGCATGTGTGCCAGAGCTGAGCTCGCGTGCCCACAAATATGGCTCCGCGTGCCACCTGTGGCTCCCGTGCCATAGGTTCGCCATCATGGATATATAGTATCTTATCACTGGATCCCATTCTGACATTAAAGTCTCCTCCAATTAAAACATATGCAGTAAGTCTTCAAAGTAGTTTTACAGTTTGTCACAATTATTTTTAAATGAAGATTTGGGCCATAAGGGTAGTAGATAAACATTATTAACTAAAACCCATTGATCCCTGAATTTAAATTTGGCATATGAATTACAACTTTCACTATACGTAATATAAACTATGTATAGACTTTCTTGATTTTTGATGGTATTTGTGAAGTGGAACAAAGTTAAATTCCATATATAGGTCCACAACTTTTTTACATCATACCTTACTAAACATGATTCTTGATTTGCTGTGACGTCTAATTAGGATTGGCACAATTCTACAAAACATTTGTAAGCACTAAACTGTTTGAAATATTTGAAATAAAATATATAGTAATAGATATGTGTAGTTTTATGCATATGTATAAATAAACATGTATATTTATTTATATGCATAGATATTTGTCTGTTAAAGGTGTTACTGAACTGTTACAGTTTCTGACCTGCATATGTTAAAAGGGAATATTCTGTGTTCTAGATAAAACTTGGACACAGATCAGAAGCTAAAGATGGTAAGTATCTGAAATACCTAATAAGTAAAAAATTCTTTGTTAGGTAGCTTCTGAAAGATGAAATAAGGAATGGTGATTAGGAGGAAATCCCAGTTCACATTTATTTATATACTCAAATTATCCCTTACAATTGGAAAGACTCTCTACAGTTCACAATATATATCAAAACAATATCATACAACATCCCCAATAAAGCAGAGAAAAGAAAACAATAAACCAATCCCAACATAAATTTAAAATTGTTGGTGTCAACTCCTATCACAAAATTTTAAGAGAACCTCTGTTTTTAATTGCTTCTTGAAAGCCAACAATATAGGGCTGATCTAATTTCAAAGGGGAGGCAATTCCAAAATGCAGCAACACTGACAGAAAAAAAAAATTGCAACCCTCTAACCCCCTCACTACATGAAATTGGAGAATCACCATCAGTTTCTCCTGGGATATATGAATTGAGAAAAAAGCCCAGGTGCTTACCAGAAACGTTTTGAATTCATAAGGCAACTAGAGCAGACTATCCAAAAAGTCTGTTTGCTCTACAGGGTTTTTAATAGCTGCCTTGTCCATCATCTGGACAAGGAAGGGATCTGATCATAACAAAGGGCAGATTTAATTTCCTTCCATATCCAGATCATAATATTTAATCGGACAAAACAAGCCCAACTGCTTATATGTTGTGACAAATCACATGGGACAAACCCACAGTTACCACAGGGGCTATGAGCTCCCAAACTCTTTCTTAACACCTCTAAGACTTCAATGGAAATTGAAGTCACCCAACACCCAAAACCGAGCAGATTTTAACACCAGCGTTGAGACCACATCAAACAGATGAGATACTCAAAACCTAGGAGTGAGAAATCTCTGACTGCGTGACTTTGTTGCCTTTGCCCACCCAGGTCTCGGTACTACACACTGCATTCACATACTTATCTGCAATGAGTTTGTAAAGAAGACCTTACTTACTAAACCTGGACCTCAGATGACATGACAAACAAAATTACTTAAGTTGTTCACCTGATTCGCAATCAGGTGGAATGAACAACATGGCCTTTGAACTTAATCTTAAAGATGTACTGCATATTGAGGGTAGCTTATATCTGAAGCAGACTACTTCAGGCTCTGTGCATGCTGTTGAGTTTGCAATCATTAGAGTGCCAGTGCAATGGTATTGTGGATACAGATAATATAGGCACATGTAATTACTGTACTGACTAATGATACTTAGAAATTTAAAATTCTAAAGTGTATCAGTATAGATATGGGCACCTAATTTTCTATCCCATAGAAAATAAGCTCTTATCTTTCTGGTCTTCATTTGTCCCCATCACAACCTACTGTAGAAACAATGAATTTTGGAGGAAATGTGACATCACATGGGAAAATGCAGAGAGATTTAGCCTTTTCTGGAAATAGTTTTTCCCTCATAACTCAGGATACAAAGAATGTGAATTATAATTCTACTCTTTTTTCTGTAATATATTTGAGTGAATCTTGGATATACCGTATTTTTCACTCCGTAAGACACACTCCCCCCCCCCCCCCAAAAGTGGTGGAAATGTCTGTGCGTCTTATGGAGCGAATATTGCATCACAGACCGTGAAGTGTATTACCTCAGGTCCCCAACAGTGGACCGGTGCCGATCCTTTGGTGAATTGCAGCCGGGCCGTGGCTGTGGGGTCCTTTTACAGTGATGAACCTCGCCTCTTCTGTCTCTTTTCCGCAGTGCAGGAGTCAATTGGCAGAGCTGGCACATGATAGGACACCTATTTGTGGTCCTCTCAGGCTTTGCCTGATTTTTTTTTCTTGTTTTCCTCCTTTAAACCTAGGTATATTTTATAGTCAGGTGAGTCTTATAGTGTGAAAAATACAGTAAATGGAAATATTCAAGAATGGTGTGTTTGTGTAAAGTTTATGAGGAAAGTTGATGCCATGCTTAATCTGTTCATCATGAAACTGCTTTAAGATACTGTTAAACTAGTTTCTGTAATTCACCATTGAATACGAAGATAGGAAATTGTAGGAATCTCTCTGAAACTTGCTTTCTTTTTAATTGGAAATTCTACTGATTAAATCAGAAACATAAAGCAATTACTGTACAATTCTTAGTTGGGGAAGTTTTCTTCTACAATCTAGAAGAAAGGTCCAGAACAGGAGTCTGGTCCTTCTAAGAGGGCTGATCACTTCAAATAGTATCGGGATTTTTAGAGTTAAATCATATGGGCATTACACTATTACAAATGTATACATAAATCATCAAGACAGAATTATCAGCATTGAGCCTTCCTTATTAATGCAGTCTTTGAAACACCTAAGGTACCTCAAAGTCTTTTAATTTTATGTTCTTTCAAATAAGGTATAAATAGAACAGCACTTCGAGAAATAAAACTGCTGCAAGAGCTTAGCCATCCAAATATTATTGGAGTAAGTATGAAGTATTATCTAAAAAATATATTTGTTATGTTGTTACCTTGCTGTCAATATAATTGGCTAGAAATTATTTCTATTTTCCCAGAAAAATTAATCTTCTAAAGTTGATAGAAAAAAAATTACTTGGAAAAGCCATTTGTGTATTAGACCTAATTTATTACATTCTTATATAAGCTGTTTACCTGTGGCACTTTTCTGTTCACCCATGTACTCCATGTATGTTAGGATGATATGAAAGAGGCAAATGGCATGGTTCAGTTTCAGGTGAATCTTGATTATGTTAAAGTGGGAAGAAACTATATGTGTTGCAATAAAAGAATGTAATCTTCTAATAGTAATGAACCCCTTAGTTTCAGATATTAAGGATCCAGATTGGGGGGCAATATGCTGAAATTGTAAACCGCTCAGAGAGAGCTATAAAGCACTATGGGGCAGTATATAAGTCTAAGTGCTATTGCTTTTGCTAAGTGCTATTAATTATGAACCCATGAGCTGAATTTTTGAAGTTACTTGCTGAGAAAGCCTTTGTTAACTATTATGTTAACAAATAGCAAGGGAACTCAAGACACTGAAAAACATATCTTTCTGTTATAAAGAACTTTGCAAACTTAAATCTCTATATATACCCCATGTTACAGTATGAATAAATGTATGGCCAAAAACTAATAACAATATGCAACAGTAATTATCAAAATTATAAGGAAAATAGTTTGGAGTATTCAAAGAATAAAGCTTATTATTTAGGTAATTCTAAAATCTTTAGGATACTGCTTGTTGCATAATGATTACTGTAATCTCTCTCTCTTGCCTCTCTCTCTGCTCCAGAATCTAAAAATTAAAGACAGTCCTGAGTACAGTCCAGGACTTATCAGGGCTTTGCAATGAAACCTGACTGCAGGAATGTGGTTTTAATCTTTTGGCTTGGTTATTTTGCTCAAATAAGCAGGACCTTTAGCAATTGTAAATGTGCTTAGTTATTTCATCTTTAGATCAACAGAAATCATTCCTGTGACCCAGGGTTTTATTGCCTAACATTATCTCACTACTATGGTAGTGTTAATCTGTTATACAATTTATTAAAGTTTGCAAGTTAAGCAGATTAAAGAAAAGCAGCTCATCTTTCCTGCTGTAATATATAAACTAGACTTCTTACATTGGTTTATTTCTGCTAACTTTTTGGTTTGAGATAGAATGAGTGGAGCTCTTCATAATATTATTGTTTCTGCTATGTGTGATTTAGAAAATTACAACATATTCAAAATGCCAAAGATAAGAGCAAACAGCTGCAAAGATGAAGCAGAAACATTAACTATGTTTTATTTATTGAAGTATAATGCTAGCACATAATTTAACATTCCTTTCTATTATATCTAAATTGAGCCAGCATACCACGAAGTCAAAAATGCTGTTTCTGGTTTATGTATTATTTATGTCAGTTTATCCTGCCTTTCAGAATATATACACAGTAACAAGGTATAGAAAACATTAACAAGCATTAATAAAATTGTAGTATATATTTCTAAAACAAGGAGATAATTCTCTTTAAGAATCAAACACCCTTTCAGATTAATATTCTACGGTTAATATTCCCTACATATGGCAGAGCCATCACAATACTTGATATTTTTAAGAAATTGTCAGACTGTGAGGAAAAGATGTGTGTTTCCTCACTTTAAAAAATTCCCAGTTTAGCACTCCTGGACACAGCAGGTAGCTGGATCCAGTATCACTTTGGGACACTGTAGAAAAGTAAGAGTAGCTAGAGCAATCACCTGATAGCTTAGCATGCATCCCAGCTAGTAAACACTGCTTGTGAATTGGCCAAGCAGGAAGAAGACACCCCAGGTTATTTTTCTCAGAATTTCTTGAAACCTGGACCTAATTCCGTTTATGAAACGAGAACAAACATCTAAATGTCTTTTTCTTCCAGCTTCTTGATGCATTTGGACACAAATCAAACATCAGTCTAGTGTTTGATTTTATGGAAACTGATCTAGAGGTAAGACTGCTTAAACCAATCATTTTCTACTGGTTTAACTTTTCCTGTAGAGGAAAGTTTCATTCTTTATACATAGTCAATAATCATAATCACTATGCGTAATCAAAGCTCATGGGAAGAAGTCACAAAGTTGCAGGAAAAACTAGGAAAAATAGAAAAGTAGAATGTGTCACTTGATTTATTAAATAAACCTAACGAATTGTTTTATGTCGGAAAATATGTCTCATAAGACTTCTCTGGTATCATTTATTACTTCCTTCAACTTTAACTTGTCCTTGAATACTTTTGAGGTATCTTATTGCTTTTAAGTCTAAGAATGTGTAACTGAAATAATTATCATTCTGTCCCTAATTCCATTTTCTTCGATTAGAGCAGTGGTACTCAACCTTCCTAATGCCGCAACCCTTGAATACAGTTCCTCATGTTGTGGTGACCCCCAACCATAAAATTATTCCTAAAACCATTGAAAATATGTGTTTTCTGATGGTCTTAGGTGACCCCTGTGAAAGGGGCATTCGACCCCCAAAGGGGTCCCAACCCACAGGTTGAGAACCACTGGATTAGAGGAATAGAGGTTTTCATCCTCTAAGTCATATAGGAAACATGATACTGTACAATGGCATTATTCTGAAGGCAAGTAAAATAATTGAGTCATACTTCAAAAAAACCTATTTGATATAGTCTAAAAAAGTAACACGTTCATTCAACAGAAGACTGAAGATGATAATGCTTTTATCAAAATGTAAATTGCTTAAGGAGGTAGTCATTTAAATTAGACCTAAAATATTCTAATGAGCTGTGTCTCAGATAACTTTTTGTTAAATAGAAACTGGGTCAGCTTGATCATGCTTGGCAAAGAGCCATAGAAATCAATGAGACTAAGTTAAGACAAACTGATGTCCCATGATTTAATAATTCTGAACTTTGTGGTTAAGTTCATACCATTTACTTAAGCCAAAACCAAGCAACTCACATTATGGTTTAATGTAAAGTGTGACTCCAATCATTGGAGTTTCTAAACTACAGGTTAATAGCTTAGTATCTTGTGGGAGCACTATAGAGATTTCACAAAAAGATATACCGGTAATCTTTAGCGGAAAGTAGTCTTGTCACTCGGTAAAGCTGCATTCCTAATATCATTGAAGAATTAATCTTCTGTAAGTCTGCAATGAAAAATATTCATTATTCTGGAAACCTCCATGTTTGTTGTTCCTCACTACTATTCCCATGAAGTTTTGTACCATCTGAATTGGTCTGTTCTGTATTTGAATACAGACATGTGTAAACTTAGTTATTAAGTGGTTGCAGCTTATAAAAATATATTTATTTACAGGTTATAATAAAGGACACTAGTCTTGTTTTGACACCTTCCCACATCAAAGCATATATGCTGATGACACTTCAGGGATTAGAATATTTACACGAACACTGGATTCTTCATAGGGTAAGTAAACATAGAGACAAAATGAACTGTTCCAGCTAAGTGATCTTCTTTGAACAGGAATTGGGGGACTAGAATGTTGGAGTTCTTTGTAAATTCTTTGTCTTGGTCTTAATTAAGTCTGAAGTGTTAATATCTAAATAAAATTTCATTTATTTGTCTAAATATTTTGCAGTCATGTTACTATTTTTGTCCTAATAGACAATGGTGATGTTTCTGAAAGTATAATACCTCTCACAAAGCCGATACTTTCAAATAATATATCATTTGGATTTATGGTATGTTTTAGTAACTTGCTCAGAATGCCTTCAATGGTGGAAAAACATATGTTGCCAAGATAAAGAGACAAAACAGATAACAAACTGATCATTAGGGTAAAAATATTTGTCTTAAATTTTTATTTGTTTCTAATACATTATGGACTTCACATATCCTCAGAGACAGAAATAAGCATAGAAGTTTAGGTATTACTTTTTCTGTTTGGTTGTTCAATCATATATGTATTTAATCTGCTTCCTGCAAACTTATTTCTCAGTACATGTTTTGATATCTTGATTTATTCCTTTTATAAGTGTAAAAGTTACTCCTTTTCATTTGAATATTACATACTCCTATCATTTTTGCTCAATCTCTCTTTTCAAGGATCTTAAGCCAAATAATTTGTTGCTGGATGAAAATGGAGTTTTAAAACTAGCTGATTTTGGTTTGGCAAAATCTTTTGGAAGTCCAAACAGAGTTTACACACATCAAGTAGTCACAAGGTAAGGGAGAAAACTTCAATGCATACAAATAAGCTATTCTTATAATCACTTTATAGTCATACTTTAGAGAAGGACAGACTATATCATAGTTATTGGGGGGGTGGGAGTCTCTTGCTTTGGGGATAAGGAAAAGGTCCTATATAAGTAAAGCATTTCAGAAGAACAGACACTGAAGATGTTTCTGGTACTTTGTGTAATACTAAAGTAAAAACACTAAATTCCACATTAGCTGAATATAAATACAGTATATTACATAGTGGTACATTAAAAACAGAGCTTAATTTATGATGGTAGTATAATATGAAATACATTTTCAGATCCTGGGATAGAGGAACCATTTTAATCATTATTTCCTCTCCTTCTCATTATATATAATGATACTGAATTTGAAGGTTTAGATTCCTGTCGGATTAGTTTTAAACAGAGATTATGATCTTTTTATAAAATTAAAAAAAAATGTTTAAAAGTCCATTTTTCATAGGTTTGCTGTTATTGTTCAGTTCAGTTATTTCACCTTTACATGGGATGTAATTACTTGTTCACATGACTATACTTTGTAAGAAATGGACAATAGTATGTTGGCTTGCAAGATAGTCACTACAATAAAGATCCTGGTTTCAGAAAATAATGTTAGCATGCTAGGAATAAACCTTGTATTTGATTGTTCTTGTGACGTACCGGGTAAAATGCGCCAAAAATGACTTCTCCCTACACTTAGAAACTACACTATGTGGCATGGGTACAACTGTGGTTGATAACTAGATTACACCATATCTGTGTTACAAATAATGCTGTGGAAAAGTCTTCAAGGACCAAAGCCATGTTGAGTAGTGATGGTGGTAGCCAATATTTATAAGGCCATCTAATTATGCCCATGGCTTATGGAAGATTGTGTCTTAAAATGTAAGAAGAATAAATAATACAAAACATGCATTAATAACTGATAGAAAGAATAGGTGCATTGTGTGTCAGTGCAAGTAAGAGAAAAAGATGACAGATTTAACAAAGGTTGGCTAAACTTGGAGAATGCAGTTAATAATTACATGTAGGAAAATAGTATGGATTTAATTATGAATGAAAGACTAAAATATATCTCTAATACATTGTGTGTATGAAAGTAGGAAACCATAGATTGTTGTTATTACATTATTACAGTGACATATTCCACTTAACAATGATAAAAATGAATTTTGCATAAAATCATGGAACATTTTAAATGAATACAAATGAGGAAGAAATTATTTTGTTAAACTATAAAGAACAAATGGGAGGACCACAATAGGAAAGTATGGAAAAAAACTATAGGTCTATGAAGTGACCTAAAAATGAATTAGAAGAGCAGATGGTGAGAGTTAGAAAACAGTCTGTCTGTTTTGAATATGTGGTTAAGCATAAATGTATTCATATACACTTGGCAAAGAAAGTACAAATCTAAAAATGATTAATGTGATTGTGTTGAAGGATTGAGGGAATGAATGAAAAATACAAAGGTAGTGAGTGGTTTTGAATGTGGGAAAGATCATTTTTGGATGGGGGGGAGGGAAATGGACATGGAAGGAAATGGAAGAAATGTGAGTAAGTAGAAAGTTGATAAAAGGAAATATACCAATTGCTGCATACCTACTCGGCTATGTGAAAATGAAAGCTGATTATGCATCTTTTCCATACAACTATTACTTACCAATAACTTTAATTCTTCTAAGAACTTTCAGTGCACGTGTTAATATCGGTAATTACAGTTAGGACTCATTCAGCCTAATGGTGAATTTAAGCTGAATTAAAACCATGAGGCTTTTTAGAAACTCTGCTTTTGAAGATTTGGTATTAATGGTATTAATTGTATTGTTCATTACTTTTTCTTCAACTTTTTAAAATATTTTTTCAAGTTAATTTTAAGGTATTAATCTGTAGAAAAGGTCAATACTTAAATAAATAAATTCATCCTCAAACACAAAGTGAACAAGTTTGTAGTTTCTCTCTCTCTCCACATAGCTTGATTGTGAAAAGGATATAAAATATCTCATACCATGGTAAGCTTTCAAAGATGTACTATATTACTCATACATGCTTTTTTTAAAGAGATTTGTTGACTATCTACCCATATTTCATTGTTTATATTTGATTTCTTATCTGCATTTCTTCTTTATATTGTTTTAAACTTGTATTTTGAAAAAAAAAATTGGCACGTTTGTATCTTAAGTCTCTTCAGTGAAGAAAGTCAATGTAATCTGATTGTTACCCATTTTACAGGTGGTATCGAGCACCCGAACTATTGTTTGGAGCTAGAATGTATGGAGTGGGTGTGGACATGTGGGCAGTAGGCTGCATCTTGGCTGAATTGCTTCTAAGGGTAAGTATGGGATAGGGCTTGACTAAAAGTGATTGACGATTAAATTTCACTTCTTGCACCATCATTCAATCTGTCGGTGTTAACAAATAAGAGCAAACTAGGGAGAGTCCTGACTGAGAGATTTTATTAGGTTACAGTTCTGCCCTGACTCAGGTTTCTTTTATCTAACCATTGTCTTGATAGAGGCTGTTCCTGAAGGTTATTCCTTCTGCCATAACAAATACAAGTATTTTATTTATTTAGCTTTATTTATAGATTACCCCAACCTAAGTGACTGTGTAGAGCAGGGCTGTCAAACAGTGCCGTGACGATGTGAGTTTGACACCCCTGGTGTAGAGTACTAAGCAGGGCAGAGCACCCTCATTACTAAAACAGAAAATCAGTTGTCATACTCATCATAGTGGGGAAAAAACAAAACCAAAGCCAGATGAACCCCGCAAATTATTCCAGAGTCCAGCAACTCATTAAAATAGAGCTGCTTTGAAGGTAAGGGTCAGTCACATTTGGGGAGGGGTGGGCGGGGAGGAAAAGTACTCCGCAATCATCTTTAGTATGTCCATAAAACCTAAGAATTTTCACATGTTTAGGGTTGCTTTCCTTCAACTGATACTAATTATGGGTGGAGTCTGAGCCACATTGGAGTGGGACATTCTGTCTTTTTGCCAATCTCTTTCTCATGTCCCTCTTGATGAAGCAGTGAACAGATTGCTTGGAGAGGCCTTTTCTTCGTTCTGCCATCCCTTCAGTCATTCCAGGGTTTCTCCTCATCCTTCTCCTCCCTCTCATCTGTATGAAATTAAATTATTCTCCAATCATTGTAAAAAAATCCAGTGTCTCACAATGTAGAGAATTTATTGCCACAGTTTGAATTTATTGCTCAGAAACCCTGAGACTTGTAAAGCCAAATCATTAAACATTTTGAGTCCCAGTGTGTTCATCTTACTATAGGTTCCATTTTTGCCAGGAGATTCTGATCTGGATCAGCTCACCAAGATTTTTGAAACCCTTGGAACGCCAACAGAGGAGCAGTGGCCTGTAAGTTGATTGGCTGAAGAATTAAATTGTATTTATAGATGTATTTATACTATCATTCCATAGTAACTAAACTTTTCTTATACTTGGTTCCTTTTCTTCCAACAGGGTATGACAAATCTTCCAGATTATGTTACTTTTAAAAGTTTCCCTGGAATGCAATTTCAGCACATCTTCAGTGCTGCTGGTGATGATTTGCTGGAATTACTGCAAGGCTTATTTCACTTTGATCCTTGTACTAGGCTCACAGCTAGTCAGGTATTTTTAACTTACCCTATAAATTACTGCTAGTGTATTCAAAAAAAATGTTGACAAAACTGCCCTATTGTGTTGTAAAAAAAACAACAACCTACATCTTCCATGCCTATTGCCCTTTTCAGGGCATCCTCTTGGCAATGAGTTTGATATTATCGGTGAGTTAATAACTTTCAGTTTGCCTTCCAACAATCAGTTCTCATGATAAAGTTAAAATGGTAAGTGAAAGGCCACTTTGAATCAGGCTGGTGGCTAAATTCAGCCAAAGCAAATTGCAAGGCAAGACTTCTTCAGCCAAAATCTAGGGCCACCAACTCAAGCAATCAGTCAGGTAAAGCAGTTTAAGCAATGGAGAAGGGAGCAAGGTTTGTGTCTAGCTAGTGGAAAGGAGAAGCGTGCCTGATCTCTCAGCACTTAGTGGCAAAGCAATTTCTCCCTTGGCTCAGACTGCAAAGAAGAAGAATGGGCACTGAACCAATAACTTCCCTTTCTCTGAGGCCCCACAAGTAGCTAGAGTGCTTGCAACAGAATTTATTATAAGAAGATGCAAGTACCACTGAATTTATTCCCATATTGTATTTGTAATTAAAAACATGTGTTTTAAGATCTTGGTTTGGTGTGTTTTTTAATCAACATTAGCAAAATGTTTCAAACCTTTTTTCCTAAACCCTTTCTTGAGAACTCTATATGAACAAATGTTTCCAGATAGAGCTGCCTTTATTATTTTTTTTAAAGACTGGGAACGTCTAGTTATGTGCTGCAGCTGTTCTTGTGGTCTTCATTTTTTTCTCAGGTCACACTAAAAGTTTTTCCTGGCATAGATACTTAGAAATGTATTTTAGTCCTATAGGTCCCACTAGAAAACACGAGGTGTATAGTTGCAAAAACATGTCTATTAATTGTGTATAGACTCTTCTTTTATGATTGTTTTGTATTGCATTGATTTCATACAAAATATTTTGTTGTATAAAGATCTTGCTGCTTTTGTGAGAATGATAAAAACAGTGCTATGGCACTACATAACAACCTCTGCCTTTTTGGGCATACATGCTGTATCACAACACCCTTAGAAAAGGGACCTGCACTTTGACACTATTTTTGTTAGTCTTTGCAAACACCACTGAGAGTGCAAGCCTTTTCTACAGGTAGTTCTCAACTTACAACCATTCATTTACTGACTGATCAAAGTTACAATGGCACTGAAAAAATGACTTGATAGTTTTTCACATTTACAACTGTTGCAGCATGCCCATGATCAAAATTCAAATGCTTGGCAACTGACTCATATTTATGATGGCTGCAGTGTCCTGGGGTTATGTGATAATCTTTTACGACCACCTGACCAGCAAAGTCAATGGGGAAGCCAGGTTTACTTAACAACTGTGTTACTAACTTAACAACTTCTATGATTCACTCAACAACTGTGGCAAGTGAGGCAAAACTCACTTAACAACTGGCTGGCTTAGCAACAGAAATTTTGGGCTTGTGGTTTTAAGTACAGTTGTGGTTATAAGTAGATGAATACCTGTAGTTTATTAAAGGTACTCCATACCCCATCCTTGCAGTCATTCAACATCCTATACCCCCTTAGCTTTTTCAGCCCTCTTTGGATGTTTTTGTTCGGGGTTAAGGAATACAATTATACACAAATCTGTTCACTTCCTCATTCTTTCTTGTTTAAGAGCTGTTGGTTGTATAAAGAATAGCACTCAAAGAAGCTTCTGTTTTATTTCATAGCATATAGGGCAGTGATGGCTAACCTTTTTGCCATCACGTGCCAAAAGGGGGAGTGCGGTGGGGTCACACGCACGTGTGCCCACATACGTAATTCTATGCGCCCCCCCATGCTCCCCCCGCTTTTGGCACGTGATGGCCCGGTAGGCTTGTTTTTTGCTCCTAGAAAGGCTCTGGAGCCTGGGGAGGGCAAAAACGGCCTTCCCCACCCCCCAGAGGCCCTCCGGAGGCCAGAAACAGTATATTTCCTGACTTCTGATGGGCCCAGAAGGCCTGAAAATCAGCTGGCTGGCGCACGCATGCGTGCTGGAGCTGAGCTCACGTGCCCACCGATAAGGCTCCGCGTGCCACCTGTGGCACCCGTGCCATAGGTTCACCATCACGGATATAGGGTCTCCTGCTCAAGCAGGGGATATCTATATCTCCTATGAGCCTATATTTATATCTGTCTGTCCATGTCTGCCTGTCTCTATATGGGGGGTGGGCTGTCTCTAGAGCAGGGGGTTGGACTAGAAAACCTCCAAGTTCCCTTTCAATTCTGTTATTCTATGTTTTGGCACCTAACAACCTAACTTATTTATAATTAATTAGCTTACCTGCCTATTTCTAGATTCCTGAGAATGATCAGGCTTTGATATGTTCTACCTGTTCAGCCCTATATTTTATCAAAATGAACGTATCAACACAATATTGACAAGTTAACTGGAGATTAAAGACCTGCTATCCAGTGTATCTGGAGGGCACAAAGTTACTGGAGGCTAAGTTAGTATGATAAATCTATGTTCCTAGCTGGTCCCAAACAAGTCCAGACTTTCCAAGTCTGACTGCAGCACATGCTGGCAACATGTTCTTAAGTGTACCAAAGCTATTAACTTGCTAATACTAACATTGGACATCTTATTGCCTTCTTCTTACCTTTACAGTGACACCATTTTCAACTCCTGTACCACTTCTAATTCTAAATGGGATATATAGAATTATGGCGATATTCTCTCGTATTACTATTATATTTCTATCCGACTCATGCAAAAACTTGTAATTAACCAAACAAAAGTTCATACAACCAAACATGTTAAATACAGCTTGTATAGAGAGAACTGTTGCTTGAAAGATGCAACTTATTCTGTTCTTTTGCATTTCAGGCACTGAAACATGAGTATTTTAGTAATCGACCAGCACCAACACCTGGAAGTCAATTGCCAAGACCCAACTGCCCTGCAGAAGCTTTGAAAGAGCAACAAAATCCTGTTCCTAATTTAAAAAGGAAAAGGGTGGATGGAAAAGATCAAGGTAAAATTATGATCAGTTGTTTTGGATGTTGTGTTAATTAATCTAATTTATATCCTGCTTTTTCTCCCAGAAATTTTTGGTTTTCATATGGAGATCTTATTTAATTTTATTTCTATAACAGCCCTGTCGGTTGGGCTAAGAGGGGTGACTGGACCAAAGTCAGGCACTGGGTCTCCATGTCTGAACTTAAACCTGTCAGATACCATAACTACCATATCCATGGGCACCCATAAAGAGGATTTATGAAGGTCATAATTGCAGCTGCAGCCATGTGGTCAAAACCATCTATTTTTATGTATGCTCCATATTCTATAAATAGGGACAGAGCTTTGATCACAGTCATCTTTTCTTTTCATGCACACATATAAATATGCACAAAAGCATATTTTACTGCATCATTCTAATGTTTAAAATAAACTTATATTGCATTTTATCCAAAGTAAGGGAGCAGGAAAGTGGGTTTGCCATTCCTGGTTTAAAGAGTTCAATTAGTGTTGCCATTATTTAAAATGTTTTTATTTAAACATTTCTAGACTGCTTTTTAGCAGAAAAACCTTCTAAGACTTAGTTTTATTTGTAAAAGAAATGTAGCCATGCTCTGCTTGAATGAGATTCAATTTTGATGAGTTATGTTTCACAAATTGGAAAAATCCAGAGATTACAGTCCTAAAACTAGAAAATATTTACTGGAATTGTTCAAACAGCAAAGAATTTTATCGCTTGGAAATAACTTGTATTAGACTTCATGAGGATAGCAATATAAAGCAAGAGAGTATTTGCATTTATTGAATATAGTCTTTTTTATTTAAAGTTCAGAAGAGAAATTCCTCAACCTCCCCACTTTCTACATTCAGATTGGGAATAGATGGTAAAACCGGTACTTTATATATTCCCAACAATACATAAATATAATAAATTTTTGAGAAGGATCAGGACATAGTAATTTGCTAAACTGATATGCAAAAATATGAGATGTGTATTTTTTCCACCCAGGATTACCCAAAAAACTGGTTTTTTGACAACTATGGGAAATGAGGATCTTGAACATTTCTGCTGCTATGATATCTGAAAAGACCAAATGTGAGAACTGGGCGAAGTCAATTAAAAATAGGAGAAAGCTATGTTTGTAAATGTATGTAATATGTATGTAGTATTTCAATACATAATAACCATGTATTTTATTACTTTTTTTACAAAAAATAAAAATACAAAAAAATGATGTGCTGAGTAAAAATGTTTTAAGTATAAATACATGAACAGTCAGCTGAATGAACTGGAAAATTATAAATTGCAAATGCAAAGATTAGAAATGAAACTCTTTTTTTCCAAATATCCCTGTTAGGCAGCAACAAGGCCAAAATACTTTGTTCTAACTATATGCTTCAGTATATAGGATAAAGCTGCTTGCTCCTTGAGAAACTGGACTACCAAGCAAAAACTCAAATACTTTGAAGACATGATGTTGAGCAGATGTTGAATTAAAAAGTATGTAGAATTTAAAAAATGGATTGAAATAAAGACATAACAATGAATAACATGAACTAAATCAAAGAGATTACTGGAATGTCCATGGAAAAAACTGTGGACTTAGTTATTTCATAATTTTATGCTTCCCATTCAAAACAAAGAACAAAAACTTATAGTTACAATAGGTGCATATATCATTTTTGGTCAGTGAGACTTCAAAGCATTCTTAACGGCCAGCAGATTTAGGAATTTGCAATGGGGAGTGGGAGGGAAAGAGGTTATTCCATGGGTCAGGTTCTGGGTGGGAAAAGCATCGTAACTGGAGATAGATGGTTCCACAAACATCCAGAAGCCATTAGTAATGTTACATGAGGATACTTAGGTGGACTAACTGCAGCTTCTGAGTAGTTGCAAGGGCTGTCCCAGGTACAATGCAAGTAGTGTAGGTGAGAAATAAGACATGAGTGACTGAATAGCAATCCCAAATTCAGGAATGTGAAAAGTTGGGATATAACCTCTGATCACCTTTTGCAACATTCTGACAAGCAATGTCAATCGGGAAGCCAGATTCACTTAACAACTATGATACTAACTTAACAATTGCAATGACTTTATTAACTATAGCAAGAAAGGTCATAAAATGGGTCAAAACTCAATTGTCTCACTTATCAACAGAAATTTGGGGCTTAATTGTGGTTGTAAATGGAGGACTATCTGTATTACTCCTGAACAACCCTGCATTTACTTATAACCATTCTAATAATATGAAATTCTAATATTTCTCACTGCATTCACCTATTTCCTTACCTGCTGTCTAGTCTGAACTGAACATTAGTTTTTCCCCTAAGAGGGGCTTTCAAATGCTTCTGCTCAGTGGTGGACTGCAACTGGTTCAACAACCGGTTCTGTGAGTGCGCGCTTCACGCATGCCTAACACACTTGCTCGTAGCTTTCAAAATACAGCAATTTGAAGCTCAGCTGCTTACTTTCTAAGGCAGCTCCGACAAGTAGAACAGCGGAGGCACCGATATCAGCTGTGCCGTGCTAATCAGCAGAGCCAGAAAGAAGGAAATATAGGACAGAATAGGGCGGGGGCAGGTGGGCAGGGCCAGCTGGTTGTCAGAACTATTGGTTCGTCCGAACCAGCAGCAACCCATCACTGCTTCTGCTACATTTCTTAGGTCTATAATATGCTCTCTTTAGAGCAGTGTTTTTCAAACTTGGCAACAGGGCTCGTTGGGGAACTCTGGGAGAATTTTTCAAAGTTGCCAAGTTTGAAAATCACTGCTTTAGAGTAACAAACCATAGAGTTATCCTGTCTTCAGTGTGTCCCTGGCCCCCTTTCCAAAGTTCTGAATGATTATATTCTCCAGTTTCATGTATTTTTTAAACAGCATATAGAAAAACAGCACTGTAGGCAACAATGGCCAACAACTGAGGTGTCAAACAGGATGAGTCCATATTCTGAGTCCCAACAGGAAGAACCAGTAACACTGACAAGTACTTATTGCTCCTAAAGTCTAATCTCACCAGAGCGATGTTCTATGCCAGTGATGGCAAACCTTTTTGCCATCATGTGCCAAAAGCGGGGGGAGTGCAGGGGGGTTGCGCACGTGAGTGCCCACCCATAATTCTATGCGCCCCGACCCCACGTGTGTGTGCATGACCCCCCCCAATGCTTCCTTCGCTTTGGCACGTGATGGCACAGCGGGCTCGATAGGCCTGTTTTTTGCCCTCCCCAGGCTCCAGAGCCTTTCTAGGAGCC
>JANHZT010002307.1:328335-345639 GCA_032468215.1 Stegonotus admiraltiensis
TGTGTTGACTGTGCTTATTCATAACTACTCTCAATCGCTTTCATGTGCACACCCTTGCTACTCAAGGGTTACTCTGCGAATTCCTTAACAGAAATGTTGGGATGGCTACTCAAAGAATTCCAAATCAGAATTCTGAAAGCTGAACCAACACATCTAGAGTGTCAGATTAGTGAACAATTGTTGCAGTATCCCCAGAGTCACTTGATCAAGATTCACGTGCCTGGCAATTGGAATGTCTTTACGATGGTTGCAGCATCCTGGGGTCACATCAACACCATCTGCAACCATGCTGTTATAAGTGTGACCACTGCAGACTTGTGGAATCTAGATAATCTGGCTTTTAAACAGTGAAGAAAGCTCTTTAAACTGTCATGCTCTTGGACAATTTATTATTATATGGAATATATTAAATAACATACCCAAGGACATTGAAATTAATGACAGTGGACTTTCTTGTGAGCAATTCTATAATATGGGATAGACTCGAGATCTTTTATATCATGAGGAACTGAGTACAGGTAGTCCTCGACTTATGACCATAATTGAGCTCAAAAATTCTGTTAAGTGAGATGCTTGTTGAGTTTTGCCCCATTTTACGACCTTTCTTGCTACAGTATTTAAGTGAATCATTGCAGTTGTTAAGTTAATAACCCGACTGTAAAGTGAATCTGGCTTCCCCATTGCTTGTCAGAAGCTCATAAAAGGGGATCACATGACCTTGGGATACAGCAACGGTCATAAATATGAACCAGTTGCCCAGCATCTGAATTTGGATCACACAATCATGAGGATGTTGCAAAGGTAACTGAAAAAGGGAGATAAGTCACTTTTTTCAGTGTCGTCATAACTTTGAACGTTACTAAATGAACTGTTGTAAGTTGAGGACTACCTGTAGTATTTTCTGCCCCTTCTTACCTGGCTTAGGCTGGTTTTAATGTTGAAAACTGATTTTTTTTCCCCCCTACATTGTAGGAAATCTCAGCAGCTAGGTCATCCTATTTCAGTGATGGCTAACCTTTTTGCCATCGCGTGCCAAAAGTGGGGGTCGCACGGGGGGTTGCACACGCGTTGTGTGCTCACACCCAAAATTCAATGTGCCCTGCCCTCCCCATGAGATCACCCCGCGCTCCCCCACTTTTGGCACGTGATGGCACGGTGGGCCCGGTAAGCCCGTTTTTTGCCCTCCCCAGGCTCCAGAGGCTTTTTTTGAGCCTGGAGAGGGCGAAAATGGCCTTCTCCATCCCCCCTCCCCCCCGAGGCCCTCTGGAGGCCAGAAACAGCCCATTTCCTGACTTCCAGTGTGCCCAGAAGGCCTGAAAATCAGGTGGCTAGCGCGCGCATGTGTGCTGTAGCTGAGCTAGGGCAATGCTCACGTGCCCACAGATATGGCTCTGCGTGCCACCTGTGGCACGCGTGCCATAGGTTCGCCATCACGGTCCTATTTGAAACAATAAACTTCATCCATTATGAATGCAACAGCGATGTTTCTTTATAATCCTGTCCTTGCATAAGTGGATGGGAGATTCAAATGCAGACAATTGCAGCTGTGAAATCGGGGATAAAATGATACACAACCAAAAGCCCACGTTTCCCTGCTTCATTGAGCTTAACATGCAAGATCTATCCTTTAATATCTTTTCCAGCTGTTAATGCAAAGCTTGTAATAATCCAGAAAGAGGTGTGTGTGGCATGTGTGTATTCATAAACACACACACAGGTGTCTGTTGAAATATATATAAACACCCTCCGACACACGCACACGTATATAAACACTCCAACAGGCACCCTTGTGTGTCTCGCCATGTGCTGTGCAGGGCAGGGGTGGGGGAGGAGGAGGAGGCCATTCTTAGGCCATTGAATGAATGCCTCTGCTTAGCAGCTATTTCAGCACTCAGCAAGTTGGCTGACTTCATGTGAAAGGAAGCCTTGGCTACTTTTCACGTCTTTGAAACCAGCGGGGACCAGAAGAAGCTCAGCATGGAAGCAGGGACTGGAGAAAAGATAAAGGGATGGGGGAGAAGCAGAAGCACTGATGTTTCAGCGCCAGGACAGCCCAGTGAACAGTAGATCACTTGCAAGCTAAACGTTGAACTGAAGAACAGTAGGTAAAAACTGCAGGGGTACCTAATTCTTGCCTTCAGACCCCTCTTTTAAAGCAGAGGCAATAAAGTCTTCCTTATCCATTCAGATAGCTAGTTGCTACAATTCCAGCGTCCTTTAACAGGGTTACAACCCCCTACTCTTGTGTCCGTGTGGCCAATGGTGGGCACAACATCTGTTTTGTATGCACAGCTGCCGAACAGTTCGTGACATGCTCATTATTTGCTACATGTTTGTGTGGGAAAGCCTCCTGTGTGCATCTCCTAAATGTGTGCATTAAAAGCTGCTACATTTTTTGCCTTGGTATATTTTTCTCACATACTGGGAGCTAATTAATTCAATCTATGCCACAGAGCTTAATAAACGAAAATAGGACTGTATAATCTGTTGCAAGTGTGCTAGTTTCTGATTTCTGTTTTCTCCAATAAATGTGACAGTCCAACACAATTAAGGCACCTCCAATGAATATGCCCTGTTGTGCTTATTTCAACAAACTACATTTAAAGAATCTCTGGCTTATTACCAAATGTGAATTAAACTCACATTTTATATACAAGTGGTTATTCTGGCAGGAAGAGCTTTAGAGAAGAGAAGTGATAGTAGGAATGAAGTTCATGATACATTTGTAAGGTCAGTGTGGGTCTGAATTGCTGTAGAGCAGTGTTTCTCAATTTTAGCCATTTTAAGATGTGTGAACTTCAATTGCCAGAATTCTCCAGCCTGTATTGGCAAAGATTGAGAAAGACACTGTAGAGGCAGAGTTGCCCAGAGGTTATTATCCCAAGAAAATACATTAAGAACTCTGTCTAATATTCCCTCTCAAAGTTTAAGTTTCTTTTTTAATAAATACAATGTTGGAGCAGTATTTCAGAGGCATTTTAGGTGTGTCAACCCCATTAGGCAGATGAGACCAAAACATAAATTCCACAGAAAGACAATAATAATGGGAACTTGCAAATCTGATTTTGCTATACCTCCTCCTTCTTGAAGTTCTATGAATTAAGGAGGAGTCAGCCTGAAGCATATCCAAATGTTATCTTCACTATTCTGGACTTTAAAATGCTTCAGCTCTTCAACCTAACACAGGAATACAGAATAACAGAGTTGTTGTAGATCATCTTGTACTGATGGGTTTTGGCTCATTGCCAGATGGACACTGAGACTGTTCCTTGATCTGCTCTGCAACTTTGATGTCAGCGATTCTTCCTTGTGGCTCCTATTGGAGATGTGTTCAGAGATGCTATCCTCATTCTGGGGCAGTACACAAATGCAGAGGCACCATGATGCTGACTAACACCAAAAAGGAGCCATCTTGAACCTGTTTTGTGGCTCCAAGGACCCCAATTGCAGCGATGTTGCCCAACTTGGCTATTTCTTCTGTTCAGCTCAGCTCTGTTTACTGCAGTCATAGCCTATTTACAGCTTCCATGTCAAAAGTGGAGAGGACTGAGGAACCAGAGGCTAAAACTTAGCTTAGACACAGAAGACCATCCAATGATGTAGCAAAATCCCAGGAAAGGGCGAGAAGGAACATCTTGGTTTTTTGGTCCTTTTGTTCTATTTTAAGAATGGAAACAGGAAGCCACCAAGAGGCAAGCACCTTTAACTTTTCATCTCTAAAAATATTGGTATGGCTTTGGATCATTTTGGGGTGCTAAGAGACAGAATTAACTTCAATCCCACTTTTTATTTTGATGTTTTCACAAAAATTGAAGCAGTTTTTGTATTACTGAAATGTGGCTTTTTTACACAAATTTGAAGTGCAACAATATCCAAAAAATTGCACAACTGTTTCTAAGCCAAGGGCACACCCATATCTGGAGGGCACAAATCTAAAAAAACAGATGGTGGCAAGAAAATTTATTTTGTTTCAAATTTCATTTCAGATTTTTATTTTGTTCACATTTTATTTCAGATCATCAGACAAACCAGCCTTCAATAGACATGTAGAGATAAACTACATTTACACACCATTCAAAAGAGACAATGCTGCTCAGATTCACGTTTAGTGAGATAGGCGGCTATAAAAATCTGCAAACTAAGCCATTTTAAAATCTGGCAGGACAAGCTAGCAGCAAACTCCATATTCACCCACACTGACGATGCCACCAAATTGGGTACTGAAATGTCTACAACCAAAAATAACCAAGCTCAGAAAGTACCATGGACTCCACAGTTCTACCCTGGGCTACAGATATTTTCTATTGCAACCTTAAAAAATTATCATAGGGTAATAACCTCCAAAGATCTTGAAGAGCCTTGCTCTGCATCTAAGCTCAATTTCAAGACTTCTGTTCTATAGTATGCTCCTTGCATTTGGATTCTGCTGCTTCCAGTAAGTTTACAGAACACAGCTTGAGAAGGAGAAGAAATCAACAACCAGACATTTAGCAAAGTTTAATCACGTCGGATCACAAATGTTAGGATCCCTTCCCCTCCTCTCTCTAAAGATATCTTGACTTTGCCCTCATGTTTATTCTTGTCCTAAAATGGATTCCAGGTGGTAAAGCAGCCACTGATTTTCCTCAGAGGGCTGAAGTAAGTGGGTTGAGCAGCCAGGTGTTGATTATATTAGGAAGCCAGAATGATAACATAAACATGAAAATGTGTTTGATCAGAGGAAGCTGTGTTAGCTAATGCAGTGATCTAAAGTCTGCTTCATCTGCTGCAGGGCGATTGGATGACGTCTTGCTCTTCCATCTTCTGATTATTTACCATTTGGATGGGACTTTAAAGAAGTCATTAAAAGTAATCCTACCATCCACCCTTCTTGTGAATGCTTTTATGACTAATCAGAACCATTGTAAATACTATAATTGAGGAGGAACATGAGATTTGGAGTGATTTATTACTGGGGGTGTCAGTTTACTGAAAAATTGGTCTTATAGGGCAATTCCTATGGGAAATTAATCCGCTAGGCCCTCCTTGTGTGAGATTCAAATCAATTATTGCATTTAGTTCTGGATTTGAATCAATATATACATTAGCAAGCAAAATTATTTCCATATCTGTGTCTTATAAATATCAAATCATTTACATACACAGCCTCTGATTCCAGATGTTTTTGGTTAACACATTATTAGTCTTTGTCTGTTATCTCCTACAAAATCATACTGGAAGTTAAATCTTGAATTTAACTGAAAATTAAATGAAAACTGAAAGTTAAATGAAAACCAAAAGAAACCCTAATCTACTTTATCTTTTTATTTATCTATCATAGCAAATGAACTGGGCATTTATACACACACAACTGTATAAGAATTAAAAATGTACTGCACTGTTAGTCACCATAATATCTTGCATTCTTGATTCTCCTTAAATACCTCCAACACCATACTTCTGAGCTTGAAATTCTTGGAAATCTTCAGGAATTGTATCTGAAATCAAGAAAGGAGATAGAATCACTGCCCACAGTAGTTAACTAAACTGCTGAGTTTTGGTTTTTTTTAATTGCAGGTTAGGATATGGTAGAGATAGTTATAAAACTTTTTTAAAAAGTATTTCACTAATTAAATATGAATGCAGGCATGTCATTTCTTGTCTTCCAAATTCTGCTAAAGAGAGAGAGTAAGCTTCAGTGGAAACTTTCTCCAAGGCTACACTGATGATTTCTCAGATTAGAATAGTCAAAATCTCCCTGTACTTATTCTATCATCCCAATGAAAATTAAGGGCAGAGATGCACTTCTAATGAAATACTAATTTGAAAAAGAATTAAATCAACAGAATAATACTTCTTTGCATTTATATCCTGCCTTTTTCTTTTCTCTGAGCAGTTAAGCTTTCCCTTAATGTTATCCTCCAGTTCATTTGGCCTGAGAAAGCAATGGGCCCAAAATCACTTGATCATCCACAATGGTCAACTAAGATTTGAACTTTGGTTTTCCTGGTCCATGTTCAGCATCTCAACCACTCTGGTTCCCCAGTGACAAATCTGGTGAATGACAGACTTAGTCTAAGCCTCCAGCGCATCATTTAGTGGCTATTTCAGCCTCCACACTATATATTCACTTCTAGGAAAGGCCAATGGAAGAGGCTGTGCTTTGAATCTATGTGGAAAGCTTTGAACCAATAATGACCCATCTGACTTTCTCTTTCCAAGCAAAGAAAGACACTGTTGCTTGGCCTGTTTGCTGCCAAAGAATCCCAACTTCGGAGCTGAGGAGTTATGCAATATCACTATGCAACTGCAAGATTGATCTGCTGTTTCAGCACTGGAAAGTGTTTTTTAAAAGATTCTTTTAAAATCTTTTAATTTTAAAATAAATAAAGCATCATTTTTTAAAATAAGGAAAACTCCTGGAACTCACAATGGCACCATATGCATTTTTACAAATAAAAAATAGTGGGTTGGTGTAGTCCAGTGTTTATGTAAAAGAGTGACTAAAGATGTAGTTATTCGTGTAACCATACTAATGGAGTTAGCCTTTATTCAGTTGGGTTTTGATTATGCAAGAAAATGGATGGAAGAAAAATGCTACCGTTACAACGATATTTCAGATTGGACCAAATAATATTTTCCTGAGAGAAGCAGAAAACACCAAGTCTTCCTCCACGCATGGTTGTGTCTATGGTTACTCCAGAATCTGCTACCAGTTCAGATCCTTCATAAAATCTTGCCCTTTTGAAATAGAAACAAAATTAAGTTTAAAATGTCAGTGACGTCATTCTCTGTACAGCAACTGTCATTATATCAATAGCATTTAAACTTATATACCACTCCATAATGCTTTACAGCACTCTCTGAGCAGGTTACAAATGTCAGCGTATTGCCCCCAATAATCTGGATCCTCATTTTACCAACCTTGTTCATTATGTTCAATGAAACTTAACACACAGGATATTATATCTAAATTTTAATTTATGTACCTTTTTGTTATTATATCTATCACAGGATTGTAAATCAAGCACAATTGAAGTTGAATATCAGCTTGATCCCAAAAAATTAGTTGAATCCCTTCACCGTTGTAATTTGCTTCAAAATATTGAATTGATTCAGCATAATCAATTTAAGCTAAAAAGAAATTTTCTGACCATAAGAATAAGAGAAATTCACTTGATAAGTCAACATTCTTTCTAGATAGGCTTTTTACATAAAACAGAAAAAAATAAGATATGGTATATGATTTTGATGATTAGACAGGATAGATTATAGAAAGAAGTGAGTCATGGTGTAACTTGAAAGAAAGAGGTAAATTAATAAGTGTACATATAACTGCTGAAAAGAGGAGTGGAAGTCACCTCTTTGTATGTCTTTCTTTTCTATTTCTCTTTTTCTTTCTTTGTTGAACTTTAAAGGTTTCACTTTGATTTTTTTCTTCCATACTTTATATTAGTTTATTTTTGTTTTTAACTCTGTTTTAAAAACTTTTAATAAAATTACACAAAAAAAAACAACCCCAAAATATTGAATTGATTGAAATCTTTCAAACTTTGAAGATTAGATTTGATTAAAGTGTATGCAGGCACGTGCAAAGGGTTTCCTTGCCTACCAGTTTAGTAGTATGAAGACATATATTCAATTCAGCAAGTCTAATCCAGTTGTTGGTATGTGTACATGTGCATAAACATACAAGGGTATTAATTTGTGGATGGGTAAATATAAATACTGTACATGTTAGTCAATACCATGAAAATGGATATAAAATAATAAGGCCCTTCTTGCCTTAAAGCTTTACCTAATATATCCAACCTGAGGTCTGTGTCGTAGGAACCAGCGATAGGAAACTTTATCTTTCCAGCCAACATTTCGTGGATCTTTCCATAGCAATCGGACTTGATCATTAGTGTCTCCAGTGTGCCAAAGTGAATTTCTGAGGTGTTCTCCAGGCCCAGTCTTTGACTTAACAGCCTACACACAGACAAGTTAAAAAAAAGAAATATCCATCAACATTTTTTCTTCCATATTCTAAGGAATGCCAATGTCTATAATGGTCTTTCCAGTCTATAAAACATCCCAACAAAGTAATGTTATACAACACAGATGTTGGCAATTCTCTCTGAGCATATTGTTAGATGAAAACCTTTATCATTTTGCTTAAGCCAGTACCTTCAGCTGAATCCCAGGCTCTGCAACAGCTCGAAATGGAGTGGCTTGCCAATAGGTCTGCTCTGTCTGTTTCCACATTACCACATAAAAGCTGGAGCTGTCTTGATAACCAAAAATGAAGCCTGCATAGTCATCATCTGTTACTGTATTCACATGGAAAGTGCCTTCAAAATCAACTCCATTGAAAGCTGTAAAACCTATTCAATAGATGTAAACAGATGCATGAAATCCAAACCATCTGCAATTAAAGAATCTGATTCACTGATAAGATTTCCCCCAATCTGGAGTTTTCACATGCCTTGGGACAATTCCCAGAATTGTTTGCTGCTGTGGATGAAAGCTGGAAAACTATGGGAATTACAATTCTAAACATATGAAGAACAACCCCACTGGAAATACCATTGTAAGTGACTGCTGGTTCTTTTGGATCCAAGAGCCCCAATCCACCAGCACCAGGAAGACTTATCAACAAATACCAACTGTTTTATGCTGAGTCTCATGGTTGGCAATCAAACCCACCGCTGTCCACTTTTATTGACAATAGCAATAGCACTTAGATTTATATATCACTTCACAGTGCTTTACAGCTCTCTCTAAGCAGTTTACAGAGTCAGCATATTGCCCTCAACAATCTTGGTCCTCATTTTACCAACCTTGGAAGGATGGAAGGCTGAGTCAACCTTGAGCCGGTAAGACTTGAACTGCCAAATTTCAGGCAGCCGGCAGGCAGCAGAAATAGGCTGCAGTACTGCATTTAACCACTGTGCTACCATGGCTCAGTGAGGCTCAATAGCTCTTCAAGGCGCAAATAAGGATTTTTCCAAGTCCTGGTTCTCTTAGTCTTTAACCAAACATGAAGGAATTAAAGCTTGCCCTTTATATAAGCTTTACAAGAGACTGGTGCGCCTGCATCTTATTCATTCTTCACTAGAGTTTCTGTGATGAGCACTTCCTATTAAGTAGAATGATGAAGAATTGGAAGGAGAGACGCAATGAATACTTCTATTGTAAATTCAGCTGGCTGAAGAATAGGGAGTGAATTGCATTGTTTAAATTGATTATCCCAAAATATTTTTGTGTATGGATTTGCTGTAACTGTCTTCAGAGAAATGGGGTACATACCTACAGCAAGTCCAGGATCACTGTTCATAGTTTGTACTATCTCCATACCCTGCAAAATGTAGGTAATACAATTAGTGAAACAAAGAATATAAAAAATTAGATTTTGCTTCCTGCAGTAAAATACAAAAATATCAAACCAATAAGTTCAGAAACGTCTCTTTTGTAAATGTACATAGACATAATTTTTTGCATAGATGATTTTTTATTCCTGACAAGTGCCTGGACAGGTTCCTGTAATTTTCTTGACAAGATTTTCAGAAATGGTTTATTGTTGCCTCTTTCAATGGGCTGACAGAGAATGACCAACTAAAAGTCACCTGCCTAAGCCAGGACTAGAATTTATAATCTCTTGATTTCTAGCCTGGTGCCTTAACTACTACATCAAATTGGCTCTCTACACACACACATGCCTATCATATTATCATAACAATTCTTATTCAGCTTTTTGCCATTTATTTCTAATTATTTCAGTTCTGAAGCTTATGGTTAATTTTTCACCAAGTGAAAAATTCACTGGTCCTTTGGTCTTATTCACAGTCATTGTCTCCACTCAGAGATGTCCTACCTCACCATTCCTCATTTGGAAGCTCTGGAAAACTACACCAAGTCTTTTCTATAGAATATTATCAAGTCAAGAACAGTTGATCCTCTTGCACTTCCTTCCATTCTCTAAACAAAAAGTTTACCAAGACAAATTAGAACTGGAAAAACCAGGATAGAATTTATCTCCCAACAGATGTTTGATAATTAAAATCTCTTAGTGTATCACTATGATTCCGTGCTTCTTTGAAAGATCTGCATTTTTAGAAGGCATCATCTGCTTTTTCTGTTTGGTCAGCCAGGCAATAGCAGACAGTAACAACAATACTGCTTTTATTTGTTCCTCTCTTTTTTCTTACGCCAGATGCTTCTACAGCATTAGCAAGTTCATTCATTTAAACTTATGAGCAAGAATGCATATTCTTAACAGTGTGATTTCCCTCTCCTTTTCAATGGCTTCTATCTCAGGCGTGTCAAACTTGTGTCATCATGACGGTGTCATGTGAGGTATCGGGACTTTCCCCCCTTCATTAAACTGGGCATGGGCGTGGCCAGCATGTGACGTATCCGACCCGTGGGCCACGAGTTTGACAGCCCCGCTTTAGTTGCTATATGGGAAGCATCCCAGCATCTCCACTGTATCAGTGAAATCATATTTGTTATTTTGTATTATGAGTTGAATGAGCTCTAAGCATTAGTGATTAGAGAACAAAGATCCAACACTTCGTAAGCCAATGTTTTGATTTGATTTTTTTTTAATGGCTTAAGGATCTCACTTGTAGTATTTTTGGCTCCAACAATTGTTCTTCCCTCTGCACTTTAGGAATCCACCACCTGGCAAAGTTAGAAAAAACACCTGACATCAAAATGGATTGTTATCGTAACAAAGGCTAGATGCCAACTGTTAACTCTTGTCCCAAGCAAGAAATTCCTAGTCTGTAATGTAATGCTGGCAGTAGAAAGAGGTACACAAACGTAAACTTGTTTTTGCAATAAATATGGCCTGCATTTTATTCTTGGCAGTTGTTAGATTTCTTCTTGAATGGCTTTTCTAGCGCTTGCAATAAACAGAATCTATCATCTGTTCTGAATCATTGACTTTCGGTGTTGGCTAGGTAAAGCCTAACACAGCCTGTAGTTAATTTTTTCTCTCCTGGCCACTCCTGTTTAATCTACAAAGTCTTGACAATTGTTTTTGGGTTCCTGCAGGGCACAGCATTTTCTAAATGTCTTCTTTCTGGTTATGATTCTCAGCCACTGGGCCTACTCTTCTATCATTCCATAGAGTTGCTTCTAATGTCAGTTTCTGCTTCTGTGCCTTTTTTCAAACTTGTTCTTTGCTACCAGCTGAACTATGGCTTTTAACTTTTTCAAAGACAACCACAAGCTTGGTTTTGATACAGATATATGCCTGCTGTTTTTGGGCAGGAAAAGAAACATGCCATAAGCATTGTATGCTACAGCTGCAGACTCTTGTACATTGATTTGGACTTTTCAATCTTAGAGCACCCTGAGTAGAATGGCTCTTACTGCTTTTCCTTTAAGGTTCTTATGTTAACCAAGTACTACCTCTTGGCTTAGAAGGCAAATTTATTAGGGGCTCCCTCCTAACTCTCAAAGCAAATTTCTGTTCAGGTGATTTACTTCTAGCTTGTTTGTAGACAACTCTGGGGTTTTTTGCTAAACAAATAAAGAGTTAGATTGTCCAAGTGTTCATTCCTGGCTGCTTTTAGATTTCAAAAAGTATTTACCTGATTCAAAACTACCCAGTTTGGATCAATCTGAGCATCACCTTCTGGATCCAGGACAACAGTCTGATAAGCTCTAAAATCAGTCAGGGTGACCTCTGCATTCTCAGGGCAAACATCAATCCGGTCAATCACTGTATCTTGATCATAGTCTGATTCACAAATGTCACCAATTCCATCACCTGCAAACCAAAATTCAGTGTATAAAGAGTGTCATTTGATAGCTGGAGTTTAAACTGATGCTTGAAGTAAGTTCATTTGCCAAAGCATAAAATGCAAAGTGATATGTAAAAATTACTGATTTGGGAATGGAATGATTCAGAAAATCCAGAATGGTCCTACTGAACCTTCTCCAAGCCAAAGCATTTGAAGGTGCCCCATACATGACAATCTGGATAAAACAGCCTGTTTCAGAGCTAGGCCACCACTGGGACACATCAAACTGCTTCCTATTTCAAGGATATACTTCCAAAATGGTTGAACTGCCCTGGAACTACAGAGTATAGAGGAGATTTGGTATGATCTGGAGGGGAGACGGTGAGTTTTGTACCTTCCTTATGTAAAGGAATTGGATGAGAAAATTATGACAAGGACTCATTTTTAATGCCCCCTACAGTAAAGAGGAAGGCTAGAGAAACCCATGAAATCCGGAAAAGCTCAGGGGAATGAAGCACTAGGTCACCAACAGTAAATTCAAAAACAAAATCAGAAGTGAGGACTGAAAAGAAAGAGAATGGCCTTACTGTTCTCATCTTCCTGTCCTGGGTTAGGAACCAGACGGCAATTATCAGGCCCTGGAGGGATGTGGTCAGGAATTCCATCGTCATCGTCGTCATCATCACATTCATCCCCCAAGCCATCTTTATCAGTGTCAAGCTGGGAGCTGTTAATGACTGTGGGGCAGTTATCAGTGCTGTCTTGGTGTCCATCCCCATCACTAGGGCACAGCAAGGTAGGAAAAAACACACATATACACAATATGCTAATTCCTATGTCTATGTTCCCAAGCAATCTCTTCCAACCCTTTTCTCCCAATTTATTTATCTATCTGCTTGTATCCCACCATCCTAACCAAATCTCAAGGCAGTTGAGATAATATTCCATCCAACAGGCGGATGAACCAAGAGAGAGTGACTGGCCTAAAATCACTCCATATACTTCCCTGACTGAAGAAGGCCTGAGCCTGGTGTTCCAGTCCTAGTGCAACACCTTAATTGCTATACTGCATTGGCTCTTAAACATAATAGTACAATTTCCATCATTCCAGCCAGCTCAATTAATATTGAAGCTGAGTGAAGCTAATAGTGAAGATAAGTCCCCAAATGTAAGGATATGGCTTATATTCTTATATGAGTAAAAACTATGGCATTGTGTCATCTTACAGAGTGCTAGAAACATCTCCATTCATAGTATGCTTGACGATATAGACAGCAAGGGGAATGGCCCTGAAGGACAAAAGGAAGAGCCACTACCGAGGCAACAGATAGATAAAAGGGATCTGAGTCCAGAACAAGAAACTAGATCACACAAAGATAAAGGGAGGGAAACACATTCAGACTTGCAAAATTCTGTTACATAGCTCTACAATAAAAGTAGAACAGAGCCATGTGGCATTGGTTTCCTAGTGTGATCTACCTTAAAGGGCTGACAGATGTCAGTACTAATTGAAGCCAAAAATGAAGATAATTGCCAGTAAAGTTTAAAACGGGTGGGATTAAATGATTGTTCTCATGGTCTTTGTTTCTTTAATACCCTGATAAATGCCCTTGATAATTACATCATTGTAAATGACATAAATAATGCAAATGGTATAAATTGATACGATTAAAAAAACTGAAGCAAAAGTTATACTATCTATTGACATAATTAGACAAATGGTGCAGATGATAATAATAATTTTTTATTTATATACCCCTCTTTTCCCGGAGGACTCAGGACTCAGGATGATGATGAGTGAGAACTCTCTAATTTAATAATATAAGTTAACTTCATAAACCCCTTCCATTTAGTCATTAACTAACCCTACTTTAACTTGAGACATCCACAAAAGAAGGAGTGCAAGGGCAGTTACAGTATGTAAACACTGAAAGAGAAGAAGGGTGAGAAAGTTAACCATCTTGATTCTCTTTGGTATAAGAGGGAAGAGCAAAACACTCCATCAGACTTTCAAGATTCTGTTATTATACACTGCAGCAATAGAATTTCAATCAGCGGTGGGTTTTAGATTATCTTACTACCGGTTTGCCTCACGTGTGCATGCTCGCTTCGTGTGCATGTGTGCCCAGTTCACATGTGTGCCTGCTTCCACACATGCACCCAGCCTTCCATGCACGAGCTTTGCTCGCACGCACACCTTCCGTGCATGCGCCCGACCTCAAAAACATGCCTAAATAGGATGGCATAGAGCCAGGGCGGGTGGGAAAGCCCACCTATGATTTCCGCTACCAGTTCGGGTGAACCGGTGCAAACCAGCTGAATACCACCTCTGATTTCAATAGGCTTTAAAGGAGACTGTTTCCTGACTAGGCTTACCTTGAAGGGCTGACACACAGCAAGCCAAGATTCTGTCCAGGTCTACCCATTACATACTTGTGTGTAACATAACACAAGTACAAAAGAGGCAGTGTTTACAAAATAACATGGTGATGCACATTTCATTATTTGCTCTTCTGCTCTCTCAGATGCTCATGACTTTAGTATCTTTTTTTTTTTGCACAAAATTAAACCAGAGTAGTTTTTTGTTCTGTTTGCTTCCTTCTTTTTTGGCATCCTCTTAGTTGATGATTCTATTTTCTACATGAAGCAGAACAAATGGTATGCTTCTTCCACTGAAAAAATATTGAAAACGTCTGTTGCTCAGAAGCTCCCCCTAACATGAATCCAGAATCTGCTTTCCTGAATCATAATTCTGCATTGTATATTCTATGATGAGAGAAAAAATATCCCTAAAGTACCACCTTATCCTCCTTCAATAGTTTTTCTGCATGACTAAACCCATCCAATTTCTTCTATTTCCCTGTAGAATTTAATTTCCAGTCCCTGATCATCCCAGATGCACTACATTGGGCCCTTTTCAGTTTAGGAACCCTTCTTAAAATGTAGTCAGGGGAAGAAGAGACATGACTTAGAGTGGGTTGTGACCAATTCTAAGTAGAGCAGAAATGTTATTTCCTGTAATTGTAATTATACTTGAATATTTGTCCCATTGGGAAACCTTTCCAAAAAAAAAAAATCAAAGAGATAACAATTCCAATCATGGATTTGGACTACTTCATTTCACTTGGCTCGAAGACAAACATTTTGTAGGAAAAATGTTAATGTGCATTCCAAGAACATTGTAAGCTGCCTTGAGTCTCCGGAGAAGGGCGGCATATAAATAAAATTTAAAAAAAAACAGTTCATACAACGGAACAAATTAGACTACACAGAGCAGATGTCTCTTTACTGGGTTTGTTCAAATGGAAACTAGACAGCCATATTCTGGGAATTTTAATTTGTTTTCCTGCTCTGAGTGAAGTAGATTCAGTGATTTGCATGGCTCCTTCCAACTCTCTTGATTTTGTGATTCAAAATTGTGATTCTGGGATTTGAAGTTCACACATCTTAAAGTTGCTGAGGTTGAGAAACAAAATACTAATGCATATTACAGTAAATTTTAACTTACCTGTCTTGGTTGGTGTCACAGGAATCTCCAACTAGATCATTGTCAGAGTCTGACTGTAAAACCCAATAATAATAAAAATAAATTACATGGTATAAGTTGAAAGGTTAGGAATACTGTATACTACCTTGTAGAAAAAACTGCCATGTAGTTCTTCCATTAATTTATGTGAGTATGGAACTAAGAGAACTCAAAAGAATATGAAGGAAGTTATATACTCAAGATGACATTTTCATTTAAAGCTCTTAGGTAGAAGTTCTAAGAAAGATTGATGAACTTGAACATCTGGTACCATTTAAATTGATTCATATTGAACCACATAGATTCAAAATGGAGTGTATAAGGTAGTTAAAGATTATATTACTAACGTTGCACTACCCATATTGTTTTAAACTGTTTTTATACAGTTTTAGTGGTGGTGAGCTGCCCAGAATTATTTTAAGATGAGCAGCTATATAAACATTTTAAATAAATAACACAATTAAATACAATAGTTAAAATATTAACATTTGCATCTCTACAGGTAATACATTGTACTGAAAAACAATTATTTACACCAGCTTTTCCAAACTGGCATTTTGCAGAGAATTCTGGAAGGAATCCCAATTAAAGCTACTTGGTGAAAATGGTCTGGATGAAACTTTTCACAATGGGCTTTTCTTCCCTTTCTGAATATTTGTGGCCAAATGAAACTGTCACCCTTACCTTATTAATAACATTTTGGGAGCTTATAAAAGCCTTCCATTTTATAAAATATTGAAGCAGTCATTTGATTAGGTATTAAAAAACTGTTCTGATTTGGTACCGATAGTCCTTGGCTTACAACTATTTGTTTAGTGACCGTTCAAAGTTACAATGGCACTGAAAAAAGTAACTTATGACTATTTTTCACTCACAATCATTGCAGCTTCCCCATGGTCCCATGATCAAAATTTGGATGCTTGGCTATTGGTTCATATTTATGATGGTTGCAGTGCCCCAAGGTCATATCACCTTTTGCAACCTTCTGACAAGCAAAGTTGTTCGGGAAGCCAGATTCACTTAACAATTGTTTTAATAATTTACTTAATAACTGTGGCAAGAAAGGTCATAAGATGAGGCAAAACTCACTTAAAATATTGTCTCACTTAGCAACATAAATTTGGGGCTCAATTATGGACATAAGTCAAGGACTGCGTATATTAATTCAATTATCCTTGACTTCGCTGCAAATTTATGAATGTAATTGTAAGATGAAGCAGCAATAGTTTTGAATACATCTTGTAAAATACTTTTTCACAAACCTGAAGTAAGACTAATAAACTGGAAACTTTATAGCAATTTGTAATTCTCATTTTTAATTCCGCTGAAGACTGGTGTCTTTGCAGATACACCAGCTCACCTGATTGGGATTGCTGATATCAGGGCAGCTGTCGCATGCATCACCAACACCATCATTGTCTCTATCTTTCTGCTCCCAGTTGGCTATTTTCTGACAGTTGTCCAAAACATTCTTAATCCCTGAATAAAATTACAGACATAATTAATGTTACCTTATGATCACCGAAACACCAGAATGGGGTGAAAAATGTGTCCAAGTATATTCCCAGACCAGATCACAGAAATTTAAACACAATGACCAAGTTCTGGCATCACAATTTTGCCTCGGGGTTTCTTTTTCCCCTTGGCAGCCGGAGGAAAAAAAGGAAAGGTTTTCTTAAACAACTGTGAAAAGTACTATTTGAACCCATCCATGTAAAATAAAAGGTTGACATTTTTTTCAGTTTCTGACATGGATAAATCTTCCCATGGCTGGTGGGGTGTGGGGGGAAGGAAAAATAAATATTGGACCTAGCCATAAAAAGATTGTTCATCACTGCTCTACCACATCTGAATTCTTAGGGTAGCCTGTTAAGATAGAATGTAGAATGAGTTGACTGGGCAGACATCTTTCAAATTATTACTTGGTTTGCTTTTTGTATGTGTTTATATGCAATATTATTTTAAAGAGAGAGATGGAAAGATATCGCTTTTTTTTTTTGCTTTGATTTATATGCCGCCCTTCTCCGGAGACTCAGGGTGGCTTACAATGCGTTAAGCAATAGC
>JANHZT010002307.1:363984-375146 GCA_032468215.1 Stegonotus admiraltiensis
AAAGAAAGAAAGAGAGAGAGAGAGAGAGAGGGGGGGGGGAGGGAAGGAAGGAAGGAAGGAAGGAAGGAAGGAAGGAAGGAAGGAAGGAAATGACCTCAGGACTATCTTAAGCAGAGATAAAGTTTTGAGTAAAACTATCCTCAGCTTTCTTGGACTTCAGATTCTTTATGCCCTTTTGAGGTATGATGGGGCTACAAGGCTGGGTGGGAAGAAATGTAGAGAAGAAACTGTTTTCTCACTCACTGCATTGCAACTTTAGATAGATGAACAAATGCTGGCCTTTGAATCTGGCAGGTCTCCTGCATATGTAAGATCTGGAGCAGAACTATACAGAAAGTCAGTGAGCAAGAAAAAACAGAAAAAGGTAGGAGAGCCCAGAGTTGGCAAAGGACCAAGAGACTGGAAAGCCTGAAGGCAGCAAGATTGGATGGAAGATCAAGGCACATCTGAGGGGGAGGAATCTTGTTTTTGGAGAGAGCTGGAGGGAAATGCTGTCTAGGACCAAAGGCATAATTATATTTAAAACATCTGTGTTTTTGTCCCCTTGTGCTACAAAAAAAAAGTTTGAATTACTGGTGCCAATAGACAATGAAGTTGTTTTCAATGTGGGGAACCCAAAAGTCCCTGTTCTGTTTCTGAGAAACAGTGTCATTTGTACAAAATGTAAGATACCAGAGATCTCATCAAACAGTTGAATGGGTTTCAAAGCATTGTATTTAACTGAAGTCACATCATTTATAACAATTTTTAAAGGTAAGCCGTTTTGTCTCAAAGAGAAGCTACAGATGGTGGTGATATTGAACGGATGCGGAAGCATCTGAAAATATTGCTGCCTACCCAAAAGGGAGCCTTTCAATTCCCAGATGCTTCTGTAATTATTTGCTTCATTTCTAGCAAATACGTTTTTATTGTTTTAACCCAGTCAGTTTTTATGATCTAAAGAAAATGAAGAACTTTAAGACAAACTGCATTTTTCAACCAATTACAGTAGATGTTTAACCTATCCCACTTAAATCAATGTATTTTTAATAATGTTCAAAATCTGTTGTATTTTGAATGTAACACCTCTAAAGAACAAATATATCGCTATGACAATAAAGATACAGTCCATGATGTTACCCTTAATGACTACAGTAGATAACGCACCCTATCCCAATCTTAGCGTTATACAGGTGAATTCTGTATCAATATGAGGTCATTATCCACATTCAGCTTCATTAATCCGTAATGCAGGTACAGGTAAAGATAAAGGGTTCCCCTGTCCAGTCGTCCAACTCTAGAGGGTGATGCTCATTTTTATTTATTTTTTTAGCCAAGGGAGCCATTGTGTCTAAAGACACTTCAATGGTCATGTGACCAGCATGACTATATGCTGAGGTGGATGGAATTCTGTTACCTTTTCACTGAACTGGTACCTATATATCTACTTGCATCTGCATGCTTTCAAAATGCTAGGTGGGCAGGAGCCAGGGGAAGTAATGGGAGCTCACCCTATCAAGCAGCGCTCATGTCTCAAACCTGGGCTGTCAGCTTTCCAGCTGACAAGTTCAGTGTCTTTAACCTCAACACAGGTGTAACAGTAATCAATTCCCTAAATATTGTTGTTCCTTTTATTAGTCAAATGAGCAATGAAATAAATCACTGACAGTGTTATTGCACAATTACTTTGTCTCATAAACATTAAGGATTGCATCTGCCACCCGTATTTATTTATTTATTTTATTAAATTTATATGCTTCCTATCAGTTTGAGGCAACCTTGGCAGCTATAGGTTTTTGCATACTCCCACTTCTTTTTTATTTGCAAATAAAATGTATCAAGGTAGAAAAGATTGATGAACTATACAATTTTGATAGGTAGCATTCAGAGCTAACCATCTCAAAATATGAAGTTTCTAGAATATGTTTTAAACTGTTAATAACCTATAATTATTTGCGTAAAGCAGCACAATTCCAAGTTAATTTTTACAAAAATAATGTTTCTTTTATATTTTGACACTATCTATCTACTCTACCTTTGTCGTGCTTACATAATTTGATACAGTTTAAAGCACTTTGTAAACTATATAAATTCCATAAAAATATCAATGATGTAACAGAGATACAGTTGGAATATTGTAAAGATATAACCTAAAAATCATTAAACTAAGAAAACTAATTCAAAAAGGAATATAAATTGCCAATATGAAAAGAGCAAATATACATTTATAAAAATATGTTCTGCACTGTTATTTCTTCTTCCTTTCATGATTAACTAGATCTTTTCCCTAAATCAATAGTTCGAAAGAACTAGTTATGTTATATTGCTAATTGTTTTTATTTATTACTGTTTTCTTTTTAAATATTTTTGTTATGGATTTTTATAATTCATCTAATTTTTATTCTAATAAAAATTAAATTAAAAGCAAATGCTAATTTAATTTCAAGCATGCTCTCCTCATTAGTTCTTTGACCTTGACCTTTGAGAAGTTGTTCCTTTTTGGATCAAACAGGCATCTCTCATGATCAGATATCTGAATTTTAACTATGTTATGGTTGTATGACTGGTTTGATAATAGCCAATATGCGTAATCTTGCAATCAAGATGACAGAATAATTAAAAAATTATTGGTTACAAGTGCATCTATTTCAAAGCAGCTATAAAATCATTTAATAAGCAAACACCCACTTATATCCTCACTACCACTTTTAGATCAATTGAGGATTCAAAAGACTTTTCCAAGGTAGTCTCATATAGAGTTAACGACAATAATCCAATCTAGAAAGATGTATATGGTTGATACGATATTGAAGGAGAAGGGATGTCAAAAAATAACGTCAAGATAATGGCTACAGCTGCATGATCAGCTGCATGATCAAAGCCCTGTTTTTTTTACATGTGTAATGCCCAGGGCTTTGATCACAGAACTGGTTACAACACACTCTAAATATAATGAATAAACACTTCCCATTATTCAGTTGAGGAATGATGTTACTTGGTTTAGGTAATGAAACAAAGAAAACAATCTAGTTCTGAGAGCACCAAGGACCCCTCATTTCAACCCTGAGCTACAAATATTCTCCTTTATTGGTAAAATGCATCTCTTTCTGTGCACAAATGGCCAAGACTTTGTGTTGAGGTTCATTGATTCTACTTTGAGAAGGACTGCCATTCTGATCAAAGAAGGACATCAAAGAAGCTTTTCTCCAATATTAAGATAGATCAAAAGCAAAGGTAGATCAAAAGGTGCCTTCACTGAATCCTTGTTATATCCCATGGTCTGAGGATTTACAGTAAAACAGTAATATTCCCAGGTTTTTGGTTCTTCTTTGTTCTGCGGTTATAAGAGACCATGATTTCCCAAGAGATTCTACAAATGTTTTCACAGATTTTAGAAGCAGGTGTTGTATTTTCATCCCTCCCTGAAACCAGACCACATCATATCTGTGTCTGATCAAAGCTAGGAAACTGGAAAATGTGAAGGCATATAAATGATGTGGGAAATATACTGAGGGTGGTGAGGGGCACAAACAAATTAGAAGATGTGAAACAGGAGAGGGAATGAAAGAGGAGCAAAACAGACTAAACAAGAGCGACCAAAAGAGAAAGAAACTGTGAGGAAATGGAGTGAAGTGGGCCGGAAGAAACAAGTGTCGTTCAAGCTAGAAAAAGAACCAGAAAGAAGAAAAATCTCAAATGAGCTAATAAAATGGGAAATTCATAGAGAAAAAGACAAGGAAGTGAGCCAGGAAAGCTGTAGATCAAAGGACTCCAAGAAATGCTTTCAGGATATATAGAGAGAAGCAGGAGTCAGTTTCAAGGCTGGAGGAAAATAAGCTTAGAAAGCAAATTATACTGCCAAAGCAATTGCTGGAAGAAAAAATGGGAGTACAGGAAACATTTCACTGGAAAGCCTTAGACACAATAGAAAAAGACGGTGTGTGTGTGTGTGTGTGTGTAAATGTGTTCTTCCAATCACATCCTTATGAGGAAAACTGAAAGGATACCACTGAAAAATCCAGCCAGAACTAAAAATGTTATTCTAATTGATTATTAGTTTATCAAAATAAACTAACTACAGAGAAAAATGAAGAGAGTGGCAAAGCAGGGGAGGAAAAAGGGAAGAGGGAAAGGATAGAGGGAAAGGGGAAAAAGAACGACAAGTATTGACTTTAGCACAGTAGATTAAGATATTAATATACAGCCTCAACAATTTATTGTTACATAGTAATATACTGTATATTAGTCATTCCTATCATAACAAACATATCTAATCAGCAAAACCCATGATTTTCGTTTTTCCCCCACTTCAAATACAATGTCCAGAAGCAGTTTCCAATTGGGAACAAAGTTAGTTATATTCTTTTCTTTGATGAAAGCAATCAATTTAGCCATCTCTGCTCATTCCATCAGTTTCTCCAGCCAGTCATCCACTGTGGGAATTAAAGTATCTTTCCATTTTTGTGCATAAAACATTATTGCTGCTGTCAGCATTTTTAACAAGAAAGTTCCAAATTTAAAAACGTTGTTCTATAACTAAATCCCAGCAACTAAGGCAGGGGTGAAATGCTCCCAGTTCAGACCAGATTGCCCAATTCCGTAGCGATGGAGGCGGGTGGTTCGGAGAACCTGTAGCAAAAATCCCTGACACCCCCCCCCCAATGCCCAGCTGAGCCACACGATCATCAGAGGCTTTTTTTTAAAAAAAATTAAAAGTAGTTTTTCTACAACCTCTTCAGCCGAAAAAATGGTTTTAAAAGTAAAAAAAAAAAATGGTCATGCCCACCCAGTCACATTAACTGCCCCCACCAAGCCACACCCACAGAACCGGTAGTAACAAATTTTAGATTTCACCACTGAACTAAGGTAGAAAAGGATATTTAAGTTCCAAAAGTAGCCTGGTGCCTAAATGAAACAAGTTTACATGCAATTGTAAAAAGACAGTTATGAAGGCTATAAATGATACAACCATGATGTCTAATCTGGCCTTTTTTACTTCAATGCCTTTAGTCCAGTGGTCCCCAACCTTTTTGGCATCAAGGACCAGTTTTGTGAAAGACAACTTTTCCACAGACTTGGGGTGGTTTTGGTTTTCCTTGCTCACTGGTCACCTTCAGCAGTGCAGCCAGGTTCCGAACAGGCCTGAGGGTTTTTGGTAGCCCTGCTTTAGTCCATAGCTACTATGTTGTCCCTCACAATGGAAATGAATATCATGCTATAGGTGTGTTCTCATATCTTTCAAACAATGAGTAGGTTACCTGAGTAGCAACAACTTTTCATTTTTCTGAAGTAGTTAGTTTTTTTCATTATCTCCATTGAATAAAATAGATCCAAATGGCTGTCATGAAGTTTATTTTATATATTTTGTTTGCTTAATTTAATTAGGCTAAAATAAACATTTTCTTATCACATTTTTTAAAGCAAAAGTCAGAACAGGACTAATTCGAAACATTTAAACTGTACCTGCCATACCACTCTAAAATTCTAGTTTTTGAGTCATATGTTCTTGTTTTAAAGAAACAGCACACTAATAATCCACACAATTCACACACCAATTCTTTATCCCATCACAGACATGCCTATAATTTTGTTTCATACCAAAACATCCACATATACCCATTCAACACACAAAGCTCTTAATCCCAAGATTTTTTTTTCTCCTTTAAATTTACTACTTACTAATATGGTAAAATTGCAGGGGCTGGTTACAAATCTCAAGCAAAAAAAAATCTATTCTTTAGTCTTATATGATATATGTCCAACTCATCAAAGCAAACATCATCCTAGTGAAGGCATTATCTCCTGTTGAGAGAAAGGGCCTTTTTAAAAATGGTGCTTCATACTTGCATTTTTGTTTGTATTCAAAGAATAGGATAGGATTAACATACTAAATTAATTGCATCTAATCCTCAGTGAAGATTATAATTTAAATACTCATAAATCTGATCAAGGCATGTTTTCTTGAATGAGGCTTACTTCTGAATATGTGGACACATAAAAGAGCACTGAATATACATCTCAACAATCATTCTTTAAAAATTAACAAATCTATTAAATGTTGTGGGATGGATTTAAGTGCAGTTAAATGGACTAGTCAGCTTGGTTACAATATTAATTAGAAAGTTGATGCACATTCCTCATTCACTTTTCCTCTGGATAACAATTTTCACTTGTTCATGTTGTCCATTCAAGAATTTCCATATTGCAATATAGACTCATACAAGAAATTACTTATTCACAAAATACACAATTAACCTGTGGAATTAGTTATCATAGGATGTGGTGACTTGGATGGCTTTAAAAGGGAAGGAGACTAAATCTACCTAGGGAAATTAATCTTGATTTGGTGTTACATCTGGTCAGTGGTAGGCTACAACAGGTTTAAAGACCAGTTCGATGGGCACGCGCTTTGTGTCTGCATATGCACTTCATGCGTACATGCGCCTAATGTGCTTGCATGCAGCAATACAGCAATTTGAAGCTCAGCTGCTTAACTTCTAAGGCAGCCCCAGTAAGAACAACAGAGGCACGGAAATCAGCTGTGCTGCGTGAATCAGCTGAACCAAAAAGAAGGAAGTATAGGACAGGATAGGGTCAGGGCAGGTGGGCAGGGCCAGGTGATTGTCGGAAATACCAGTTGGCCTGAACTGGTCCAAACAGGCAGCAGCCCACCACTGCATCTGGTGGTAATATGCCTTCAAATGCCAGTTATAGGAAACAGAGGGATAGAAGGGGTATGTCTCCATCTCCTGTTTGCAAGCAACCTGGGAGATTCAGATTGACAAAAAACTGCTAGGCAGAGATTGTTTGATCCAGTCGAGGTGTACTTATATTTCAGACCTGGGCCATAGCTCTAAAATTCAGCTTAACCCCCTTGCTCTATTGTCTGATTGTAGAAAGCATCTGCACTTGGAATATTTAACTTTCTCAATCAGAGCTAAATTCAGGGATCAACTATATCATTTTCTTTTCTTTCATATGCAGAATTCAGCATGTGCACTATCCATCAAATTCTTCAGTAATTTGAAACAGGATTTTTCAAGGGAAAATAAGAAAAGGGTTTTACTCTTTTTCTGTATTTAATTTTAACTATTTCTATATAATTGTTTTTATGTTTCCATTTTTATTGCATTGTAAGTGGTTCAGTGTCACTCCTGATAGTGAGATGGGCAGCATATAAATTTAATAAATAAATAATTAAAGGGGGGGGGGCTCACTTAGTTACTTGTTTGGGATATCTTGTTAGCAAAGAGAAGGAATGAACAGTGATTAAGATTGTGTAAATATAGAAACAAGATTTTGCCATAAACTAATACTCACATTTCCTTGAAAGTAAAAAAGCAACAAATACCATAGTGAACAATTCAACAAAATGAAAAAGAATTGTGTTCAGACGCCTTGTTTCCTAACCTTAGCCCTGCTAAAATTTCTTTAGCAGCATTGTAGTAACCCCTATTGATACCACTATTCAAGAAGAATGTCATCACATTTGAAAAATGTTAAGAAAAGCTCTAAGAAGCTAACAAAACGAACCAGACATCAGATAACAAAATTATTTTCTTTTATTTTTCTCAGTCTACTTTGGGAATGAAACACTTGTTTTTTCTCCCTTTTTTCCCAGGTCTGAGATGCTGACATATCAATAATGAAGAACAAAAAAAATTCTCAGAATTAATGTTGGCCTAATTACTGTTTCAATCTCTGTTTAAATGAGCAGGGTCCCAGAGTCAAAGTAAGGAGAAGATTGAAAAGATTAGAAAATCTTGCATGTAGTTCCCTCCACAGAACATCTGTATCTAATTGCATTAATTGATTCTACAAAAGCCACCCAGAACCCTATGAATCTTCTTGCCAGAAAACTTGCTAAGCTATATGCTACATTTGTAGAATGGATCTCAAATCAGTTAGCAGATATAAAGTACATAAAATGTTTTCATTGTGTACAACTTACCTTTATTTACTCGCCCCATTATTATGAACTCAAAATATTTTTTGTTTTCATTGGAAGAGTATAACCCAAATATAAGGGCTGTACTTTTTGGTTGTAGTCTGAATGTTGAGAGCACATATATTTCATTGACAGTAGGGTCAGCCAATGCCTGCTGTAAGTAGGTCTTTACTAGTTTCTGGTTGGGTATTGAGAGGAGATCCAATACTATAAAGAGAGAAAAAGGAAGCTAAATAGTTGGTGATTACAATTTCCAAAAAGAACCTCCATGTGACTCATGAAAAAAAGGCTTACGTGCAATCTTAGTGTCATCTCAACTTATTTCATACATAGTTGCACATGGTTACCCATGATTCACAATTAAACTTTTAAGACCTCAATGCCACATTTTACATTTAAATGGCATCCTGACAACTCATCTCCAAAAACAAATGTTTTTGGAAATCTAGAAAAAATTTTTTGATTAGATTACATTTAAATGCAAATAAAATAGTTAAAGATATCTTCTAGTTATATATTTAATATTAAATTTATATATTTAATTAGTTTCTCCTTTCTCACTAAACATAATTGGATTACAACATTTGGAAAAAGATTTGTACTTTTGATTTAATGCACATAGGAAATCTCAATGGATCATGCCTAAATTTATTTCAAACTGTTCTTTCAAAAATAAATTCCACTGGCTTTTATTAAGCAACATGAGAACATTTTAACTATTCAATATATATTTCAAAAATCCTCATCAGTAAGAGGACTCTGGTCATTGTCTCTCAATGGGAATCATCAGATTTCACCCTAAGCTGACTTTATAAGTCTTCCTCCACTTGGTGACAATATGTTTATCTTTACAGAATACAGTTCTCCAAAAAGTACTCTTTCTTTTTAACTCAGTTAAAAATGAAGAGCTAGGGGGAGAAATGAGGACTTGGAATTGCCCTTCAACTTCATCAGCAGCAGACTGAGTAGACTCATAAATTATTTGATCACAGTCTTGCCCACTAACAGGAAACATATTAGATTTCAAGTTATGTTATAGTACTTTACAGCATAAACAAATCTCTATCTGTTTTTGCCATTCAATCTTTTTTTTTCAACATGTTTCCTCTTTTTAGGTGATATCTGGAAGAAATGAGAAGTTTTCCAGCAGACTCAAGATTCTATATAATTTTTGGCACTGGAAATACCTATATTGTTTAGTGGCCTTTTAGAAATATGAAATTGATTTTGTTGAACCCTATTGGGTTTTGTTCCTCTTTTTATTTCTACTTTTTACCTCTTTATTCTATTTGATTTTCATTGCTCTGTAGTTCTAGCTAAGTGAGGTCTTATTATTTTCTTTTTGTTTTGTTTTTTTAATAACAGATGGCAGGGTATGATTTTGAATAAACAAGTCAATCTGGGATAAACAACATTCTTTACATTTACCCAGAACAAGATCACATTGTGATTAACAAGAGTATTCCTTAGTTAACAAATAATTATTTTTCTAACACTGCTTTACACTTCAAACTTACATGGGATTAAGTCCCATTGTCAGTTTTGGCATAGGATGTGGTCTTTCACAGGACTGTCTAATAACAAATTTTTAAAATTCTTTTTCTTAGCAATAACCTAAACATACTACTTGGAATCAGAAAAAACACATTTATACTAATAGCATTCAAATGAGAGATCCTTGGCACAAGCTAGAAATCTTTAAAATATAATGTTGTTAATATTGTTGGCTATTACCAAGAGAGGAAGATGCAGAGACTGAACAAAGACAAACAAGTGTGTATGTTTATTTCAAAGTGCCTAACTATGGCAAAGTGTGGCATCCATGCCCAAGGGGCAGAGATCCACAGACCTATGGAAATGATTATTTACGATTTTTATTTAAAGAGAAATTTCTTTTTTTAAAAAACTCATGTAAGAGAAAAGCTGAGGGAGTATCAAAATCTGAACTCAAAAAACAGATTTCTGTAACAACACAATTTGAATCCCCCTTTCCCAAGGTGTACTACTTAAAAACAGCATAATTGGCACTGGTGATCTCTAAATTCGAATTCTTCCACATTTCCGCAGAACAGAAAGAAAGGAAGGAAAATTATTTAGATGCTTTTTTGAGGATCCTGTAGCTGTCATGTCTTGCCCATCAAAACTGCCTGCTCAGCAGGAACTCGGGAGCCCAACCTGGACATAACTGCGTGACCTGCTCTGGCTCACCCTCCTCTCTTCCAAAAGTGCAGCTGCAGCAACGAGGGGCAAAAACCGAAAAGTCTCCCCTCACCCACCCACCCACCCCCGGCTATCCCACCATCCCTCAAGTCTTCAAGAGGGACCGCCGTACCTTGAGGGACGGGCTGAGCGCGAAAAGCAGGAGAAAAGTGCAGCAGAGTCTGCAGCAGGAGAAGGAAAGGGCTCGTCCGCTGACTCCTCATCCCGCCCACAGCCCGCTTGCCGGCTCAGTTGCTTTTGCTCTCCTCCAGGCTCCGCTGGTCTCTCCCTGAACACGTGCGTGGAATGGGGAGGCGAAGCGGCCGGTTCCCCCTTAAGAAAAGGGGAAGCTACCTGATGCCAGGCCCCTCCCTCTCCCAGTCCCCTTCCCCACTCCAGCAAGACCTGGAGAATCGATTTAGGAAAAGGGGCGATCGAAAGGGACCGAGACTGGGCTCCAGTGACCAAATCGTGCGCTTCCGCCGCCAACTACTACTGGAGGAATCTCCAGGCGGGATCTGGAAACTCAAACCTCCGGATCATCAATATGTGCGAGTCAAATGAGGGATTAAAAACTGCCCCTAATTTTAGCACTTGTATAGAGTATTACAAAGCTGCCCAGAGCAGTGATAACTTTACCTTGGATATTGTTGCCGGTTTAAAATCTCAATTAAAACATGAAGATCAATGGGCTGTTGTCCCAACTTGGCGTTCTCCACACGCGATGGGCTTTGATTCCCATTTCTGGAAGGCATGTGCATCTGGAAGATGGGAACAGGATGCATGGATAGATTTCATAAACAACATAGAGTACATAAGAAACAGTGCCACGGTTTTTTATATATAATTTGTAATTTATGAGGATGTTCACTGCAGATTTTGAACGATCCGATTTGACCATGAAATGGAACTTTTAATTCTTTATGGTGCAATTATTTATTAATTTGTTTGTTGGTTGGTTGGTTTGATTTATATGCCGCCCTTCTCCGGAGACTCAGGGCGGCTTACAATGCATTAAGCAATAGCCTTCATACTT
>JANHZT010002307.1:385483-401704 GCA_032468215.1 Stegonotus admiraltiensis
ACTCAGCCTTCCATCCTTTCAAAGGTAGGTAAAATGAGGACCCGGTTTGTGGGGACAATAAGCTGACTTTGTATAAACTATACAAAAGTATGAAGACTATTGCTTAACGCATTGTAAGCTGCCCTGAGTCTCCGGAGAAGGGCAACATATAAATTAAAAAAATAAAAAATTTCCCGACAACATCAACCCTGTGAGGTGAGTTGGCCAACAGAGAATGAGTGACTGGACCAATCATCTAGCTGGCTTTCATGCCTAAAGTGGGACTAGAACTTATAGTCTCCTGGTTTATTGGCCAGCATCTTAACCACTACACTAAACTGGATTCAACTATTTAGCTATTTGTAGGATTCAACTATTTTGCTTTGCTAAATATTGGTTTAAAAAACTTCCAGCTCTTTAAATCTAGTTCTCTTCTAGTGGCCAATTAATATTCCACTGAAATTCATAGAAATAATGGATAATTTCCTATTGGTTATTATAGCTTTGATGCTTACTATGGCAAGAGCATAACACAAGCATGAACATTAAAGGAAATAAGTAGATGCTGTTTTTCCAAGCTGAGTAGTCATTTTCTCTTTTTAAAAATTTCTGAATGATACATTATTGAATTGTGTTTTTTTTTAACTTTTATTACAGACTTATGCCAGGTTTTCAGGTGCACCATTGAAAATCAGTGTAATAGATAATGCATGGAACGTACCAAGAGGTATTACTTTAATATTTTAAAAGTTTTATGGCACATTTAAAGTCAGACCTGGGCATTTTATGGCCTATGCACCACATCTGGCCCTTTGACTGCCCCTGTCTGACCCATGGTGGTGGGAGGGGGAGGCAACAAGGGATAGGTGGGCGTGCCGGATGCTGGCACCAGCCCTCCACAACTATCCTAGTTTCTCACCCTGATTGTATATATATTTAGAACTGTTTAAATAAGAAGTTGGTTTGACTTGGCTTATAGTCCAGTCTTGAAATACAAAGCAAACAGTGGATAGAATCAAAATAAAGTTTGTTTTATATCTGCACTATGTTGCAAGGCAAATGCAGCAAAATATTGAATAAATTGCTTTGATACAGTTCTGTTATTTAAAACAGTGGTCCCCAACCTTTCTGACACAAGGGACCGGCTTGGGAAGAAATATTGTCTTCCACAGACTGGAGGGAGGAGTGGTTTTGCGTGCAACCTAGATCCCGCGCATGCACAGATGGAGCTTCGCTTGCTTGCCTGCTGTTTGTGCAGCCCAGTTCCTAACAGACCATGGACTGGTACAGGTCTGTGACCTGGGGGTTGGGGACCCATGGTTTAAAACATAATTGCACAATGCAAGTTATGTGTGAATCATATAAGAGGAATTAGGTAGGATAATAGATTGTCAACATTTAGAGCTATAATCTCTATCTAATAACAGAATCAAATCCCATCCAAACTCATCTGGTATGCTGATATAGTATCACAACTACAACGTGTAAGCATTATTACAAAGGCATGACTGAACTAGCCATTATCGGATATAATCAAACTTTAGGGTCTGTTGAGTTATCAATGCAGTTCTTCTGTTTATATGATCTTATCTGATTTAATCTTTTTTAGGTAGTATACCATTATTAATATCAGATGATATTGTTATTTCTCAGCCAGCAAAAATATTAAACTTTTTAAGAAAACAGGTAGGTTTTATAATTACTATTACCTATTTCAGTATGTTTAAAGATTAAGGATGATATACCCTAGAGTTGTTTTATATTTGTTAGTACTGTATATAGTTTTGTCACAGGAATACTGGAAGAACTGGTACCAGTTAATTTAATTTTCTATACTAAATAGACAGTATCAGCAGTAAACTATTTGTACTTTGACACAGTTATATCAGGTTTAGATTACTACAAACCATAGCTCTATTAGTGGTATAATAGAGAAGTGGAATTCTTGAAACTGAAGATATGGCACCGTGATGGCGAACTTATGGCACTCATGCCAGAAGTGGCACGCAGAGCCATATGTCAGGGCATGCCAGCTGTTGCCCATTACTCTTCCAGGTTCCAGCTGGTCTTCATGCGCACATGCGGTCCAGAAACGGGAAGCCCAAGTGCCGGGGAACTGCTCTTCCGATTTCCAGTGCTCCCACGTACTGTATTCCCGCACTCCTGTTTCAGCACTTAGTGCCGAAAAGATTTGCCAGCACTGATATAGCACATCCGTTAGTTAGCATTGATACCAGCTACATAGCACAAATCCTTTTGCTTTTGTGATTATAGGATATAGGATTGCAGTAGGATTGTTGTTTGTATTGTTACCTGCTTAAATTAAAAAAGTAATCTTAATTTTCCATTGAGTGAGGGGGTTGTTCCTTTACCTCTTAAGGGGGCCCTGGTTCACTCCCTTCTTAAGAAACTATTACTGGATCCCACCATACTGAACAATTTTCGTCCAGTATCTAACTTAGCTTTTTTGCAGAAGGTGATTGAGAAGGTAGTTGCATAACAGAAATAGATTGTGTGGATCACTTTCAGGCACCATTCAGGCCTGAGAGGCAGGTATGGGACAGAAATGGCATTGGTCATGCTTTTCTATGATCTCTGATGAGGGAGGGATGGGTTGTACATCTATTCTTGTTCTACTTGAGCCCTCTGCAGCCTTCAGCACCATTGGCCATGGTATCCTTCTATATTGGCTTAGAGGATTTGGAGTGGGCTACGAAGTGTTGAGCTGGTTTGCCTACTTCCTCCAGAGTCAATTCCAGTTGGTGCTGATTTGGGAGGAGAGATCCTGCCCTCAGCCTTCTCCATGTGGGGTGCTGCAGGGTTTGGTGCTTTCTTCTCTCCTATTCAACATCTACATGAAGCTGTATGAGAAAGCTTATTCCTTGCCCTGATATGAGGTATCATTGGTATACTGATATACCCAATCGTATATATCTGTCTCTGACAAATTAAGTGATGCTATAAACCTCTTATCCAAGTGCCTAGAGACTGTGAGGTTCTAGAATGTGAGGGTCTGCTGAACCCTGGAAAAACTGAGTGGCTTTGAGTTTGGGGATTTACCAGTTCTAGGACTCTGCCATCTTTGGTGCTGGATGGGGTCACACTTCCCCAGATAAACCCATTGTGTAATTTGGAGGCACCCTGGATGCATAACTCTTGCTCAAGTAGCAAGTGGCAGTTGTGGCTAGGAGGGCCTTTATACAGCTGCATGTTGTGCACCAGTTGCTGTGTCTGAATCATCTCCAGATTGGATTTCTGTAATGGGCCTGCTCTTGAAGAATATTCAGAAGCTTCAGGTAGTGCAGAATGCATTGCAGCAGCATGGACAGTTATCTGCTTCCAGAACAGCAAACCTCTGCTCCAGGAGCTGCATTAGTTTGCTTCTAGATCCAATTCAAGGTATTGGTTTTAACCTTTCAAAGCCTTCATGGCAGGACACCAGGTTATTTGAAGGATCACCTCTCCCCAATTACATCTGCACATCCCATTAGGATATGCTTAAGTTCTTCAGTACCAGGAGATGGGCTTTCTCTGCTGTAATGCTCGCCTGGAACATTCTCCCCCCACCCATATTAGGTTAGTTCCATCCCTTTTTGATGTTCCAGAGGTCCCTCAAGACTGGCTTTGTTATCATGCGTGGTAGGGTCTCTGGGAACCAAGAATCTTAAGAAGGCTGTAGTGTTTAATCTTCTGTTTCCTGTAGTATACAGGTGTATTTGTAAGAGTGACTTTTTAAATAATTATTTTTATATATTTATTGTTTTATTTTAATGGTTGTATGCTAATCAGAGTTACTTCATGAGATATATATTTATGTAGTAATTTTACTGAATAAATGATGCCTTAAAACATGTTTGATTTAACAAATATTGATATGCATGATCTGCGTGCCCATACATGCTCTAAATCAGGGGTGTCAAACTCTATTTCATTTGAGGGCCACATCAGGGTTGTGTTTGACCTCAGGGGGCTGGGGTGGGTGTGGCTAAGGTGGGCATGGCCCGCTTGACGACTTGGGGGGGGGGCTCCTGTGGTGGCCCGAGTGCTCTGCCAGCGAAAATGGGTTCCTGAGCTCTATTTTTGACTGCAGTGGCCTCTTGCAACCCTCTACCAGCGAAAATGGAGCTCGGGAGGGCAGCACTCCCAAGCTCCATTTTCACTGGCAGAGGCACCACAGGCCGGTCCTTCACTGTTTACCTGGCAGCCCTGCGAGCCAGGTCCGGTCCCCGGACCTTGAATTTGACGCCCCTGCTCTAAATCAATTTCGTCTCTTCTAATCACTTCAGAGCTCCATGATATAATAAAATGTAACAGAAACATTTAGTTAGATAATGATCTAAAATGATCCATGTGGAAAGAAAAGTTGAAAACTGTTTAAAGTCTAATACTGTAGTCTTCTCTTCTAGACTCAGACTAGATGATCTGTTTCTAAAGGAGTCAAGCAGAAATTAGAAACCTAGAACACTGCTTATCACTGAATCATATTTATGCGAGCATTATTGACACTAACTGGTAGATTTTTCAGGCAGAAGTTTTTCTAACAGTCCTGAAGGTACATGAGACCTTCAGCATGTAAAGGTGGTGTGTAATACTGAGCTATGCCTTCCTTCTTTCCTGGTTACTGTTATATCAGACATTGTAGAATTCCAAAATGTTAAAAGAGAAGGCGGGCAGTAAAGTAAATAACCGTGAGTGGGAGGAATCCCAGGTGCTAGTAAAAAAAGGGGCTTTTTAAAAACTTGGCTCGAGATGTTTCAGAAAATGTGTTCTTTTTCAAGGGCATTCCTTCCTGGAATGTACATGAACAAATTGTCAGAGTCAGTTCATGGATATTCTAGAAGTGTCTTTGAAAAAGAACACATTTCCTGAAACGCATCAGGGCAAATAAAAACCATGTTTTATTGGCACATAGAATTCCTCCTCTTTTTTTGTTTAACTCTTCTGCTAACAGAAACTGCTTACAAAAGAACTGAAGGAAATTAAGTTATCTTGCTCAAATCACAGGCTTCTGCTTAAAGTAAAATTCATGAATGGTGAAGCAGTTAAGAATGGTTACAGATTGATTTCTACTATAGCATCTGGTCAGCAGAGGGAATTATATTTTGTTCTCCTAGAGAGCCACTCTGAAACTGGATATTGGTATGCATATTTACTGTAGAACCGAATTGTGTCTCCTAAACGCATAATTTCTTCAGAATATTCTGATAGAGTGCAATTTGAAATGTTTTGAATGTTTATCATAGAATAGAAACTAGACATCAGCTGCTTTCTTCCTTTGTTGTTATAGACTCATGCAAATAATAATTTATCCTGTTATATACCATAGTATATACTATATACTATGCCAGGAGCATAACTTTATAAAAGATATATTTCAAAGGTTCCCATTAAATAAATGTAAGCAACATTTATACATACTTTTTTGTGAGGCATCATGGCGTTTATGATGGCCAGAAATGCTCACAGACCATAAAGCATATTTTCCAAGGCTATTGTAATTTTGAATAGTTGTTAAATGACCTATTGTAAGTTGAGAACTATATGTAAAACAGTTGACAAAATATAATTTAACCTGCTTCCTTAACTGTAGTTCAAAGCAAGCTTGTTTCAGCTTCAGTAATTTATTGGATTCATTTCAATAATATGGAGCCCACCACCAGAAAGAACTGAATTGATTATTGATGACAGATGTATCCATAATGAGATATTCTGATGTTTTAAGAAGTAGGAAGGACTGAATGAGAGTAGATAATTCTGTTAGTTGTTTGGATTTAACAACTTGTCTTTAAAATTCAACAAACAGACAATGTAACATTGTTTCATGCATTTAATACTCTGAAAGGAGAGCAGCATAGCAACTTAATTTAGGATGTATATGCACAGTATACACCTTGGTATTTTGTAATCTGCCTGAAAGATAAAACACATAAAGACTCCGTAAGAACAATAGCATTATGTTGCAACCCATGCAGTTTAACTTCCTCAAAGAAAAACAAAAACAAAAACCCAACCCAAACACAACACAACAGTTATCAGCAGAGAGCAATTCATGTTTAACTGATTCTCCCTCACCGCATGTCAGGCTCCCAACACTAAGAAAGATACAGAGTGATTCTTCCAAGCAGATTTCTGTATTGTTCCACACCTATAGACAAAATCTTGCCAAACTGAAGCAAGGGAATTATTAGGGAGGGGCCGTCTTTATTTTCCTTTTCTCACACAAATTATCTGAACTCAGTTGTCTCTTCTCTGGAATATACTCCCGCCCTCCCAGATTACATTCCATCATATCTCATCTCATTTAGCTCTATCCAGTGTCAATAGAGATGGAACCTTTTATTGGCAATGCATTCTCTAGATCTTTATAGCTTAAATAATTTTTTAAATAAACACAAACCACTTGTAGATATCAGGAACACTCAAAAAGCTCCATTGGTTGCAGTTTCAAAGCAAAAACTGAAAACAATTTTCCATGTTCAGAACATTTCAAACAGGCATTTCAAGCATGTAGAAAAAGAAAGAAATGTTATTTTTTAATTATACTATGTGTTTAGTGAAATATAAAATGTGTAACTTCAGTTATTACATCTAGTTTCTTTTTAGAAAGTTTCATATAACTTTGCTGCCTTTTTTTGGCAGAAATATAATGCTGATTATGAATTGTCTTCAAAGGATGGAGCTGACACACTGGCATATATTGCACTGCTTGAAGAAAAACTACATCCTGCTATGGTAAGAGCCAACTAGTCTCTCAACTTGCATTTAACCATAGCACGGTTATTTCCTCTCCATCCTCAAATTATGGCCTCCCTGGTCCACAAGTGTGACTGACAGACTTAAATTGTACATAGCTGTATCAATGTTAGAATAATGTTTTTCCACTTATTGTGACTTAGCAAGGTTGTTATGTTTCACTATCCTTTATATTGGAGACGAAGTCAGGTGATTAGCAGTGGGCTGATTGGATGTTCCACATCTCTCCCTCTTGGTTCCCAATAAGCCTCTTCTGTCACCATTCTGCTATTCATTTCCTGCTGAGCTTGAGAGAATTATTTTAATCAATTCCTCACTTTTATATTGATGTAAATATACTTACCAGTATGGGTGCTTATGGGCAAACTCAGCCTAAAGATAGCTTTGTGTTTTCATTGGATGGACACCTGGTGCTACGCAAGGAACCTGCAGATGTGTCAGAAATTGGGTGGATTTGCATTATGGCACTAAAACGTTTAGTTCATATTTTTGTGAATACTTTTTCTACTGTTCCTCCTGGTTTCCTCAAGGCAATAGTAACATGACAGTGAAATGAAAGACCAGGAATTGTTCTCAGGGAAAACAGCATGGGAATGAGTTGACACTTTACAAATGTCTTATGCCAGAATGGTTTGTTGAAACAACAGCACACAAACTGGCCTAAAGTCATCCAACAGAGCCCAGTGTTGCACTCTTTCCATTTCTGTTGCAGGAACATGATTGGCAGATGTTTCTCCTGACTTTGTAACATGTTGAAAAATGACGGCAGCAAAGCAGTAGTACTTAGCCAGTCTTTTATCCAACATGCACTGCAGATACATAAGCAATACTAGAAATCACTAGAATTCATTAGTGATTTAGAAAAGCCAGGATAATGTTAGGCAATGGTCAGTAAATTTCATGTTTATGTAGGTTTGCACTAAGATAAAGATCACTTGAGGATACTTTTAAAAATAGGAATGGAGAGCGTGTGCCAAAGTTTATATTTTGTCATTGAAATTATATGCCATCAAGTTAGAGTTAACTCTTAGCAGCTACATAGATTGATACATAGATTGATTTTCTCTATGACAATCTGACGCTAAACTGGTCATTCAAGTCTTCTAGTGATGCATCAGTCTTACAGGTAATCATCCTTTTCTTCTCTTTCCTCCATTTTGCTCAACATTAGCTCCTTCGCCAGAGTTAAGACTTCATATAATATGTTTAAGATAGCATAATTTGAGCCTGGTCATTTATGTCTTGAGAGAGAACTCTGGGTTGATTTATTTAGTGATCTGTTTGATTGTTTTCTTGGCAGTATTCTCAGGATGCTTCTCCAATGCCAGAGTTCAAATTGTCAATACAGTACTGTTCCTATCCTGCTTCTTCAAAGGTCACCTTTTGCTTCCATGAAGTGGCATAGGGAATACTACTGCTAGCATTATTTCAATTTTTGTAGTATAAACACATCATGGCATCTTTTCAAAGGCCTTTTTAGCCGTTCTACCAAATACTAATCTGTAGCGTATTTCTTAACTGTTTGTTCTTTTACTAGATGGTTGATCCTAAAAAGCAGATGCTATCACTTCAATATCTTCATTGCCTATTCTAAGCCTTGTTTTTATACCTGGTGTTATTAATTTGGTTTTCTTTTTATTTAATTTTAATTTTCACTATACTCTTTGACTTTTATTATTAGGGTTTGCAGATTCTTTTCATTTTCAGCTGTCAAGAATAATAATTATAATGCAGGTTATTAATGTTTCTTTCTCCAGTTTTAAAATCACACTAGTCTTTTTCAACCTAGCTTCCTTAATATATATCCAGCAAATAGGTTAAATAAATGAAAGGATACAACCTTGTTTTTACTTCTTTGCCAATCTAGAGCCAATCTGTTTTGCCGTGTTTTGTCCATACTGTGACTTCTTGACCCTGTATATAGGTTTTACATTAGGACAATGAGATATTCTGGAATCTCCATTTTTCTAAGCACATTCCATAGGTTGGCATGATTAACAAAAACAAAGGCCTTTCTATAATCAATGGATCACATAATAACTTTTTGGTATTCTGTGCCTTTCTCAATTATCCAGCATGCATCAGCAAAATGTCTCATGTTCCTTGGCTTTTTCTAAAGCCAGCTTGAACATCTGGTGTTTGTTTTTCTATTTCTGCTGTAATCTGTGTTCAGTGATCTGAAGTACTATTTTGCTAGGATGTGAAATTAAGGATATTGTATGATAGGTGTGTGTGCATTGTTAAGTTTCTTATTTTTGGTATTGGAACGTAGATCTTTAAATCTATTGGCCACTGTGTCATTTTCCAGATTTGCTGGCATAGCTTGGTTAGAACTTTTAATGATTCTTCTTTTATTGTTGGCCATATTTCTGTGGATATTCCATCAGTTCCTATAGCCTTCTGACTTGATAATGACCAGGGTCCTGATCTATGATAATTTCATCTTCTAATACTAAGATTTGTGTAAATAGTGAATATGTTTTAAGATATCTTGGATGTTGACATTTCTACTGTGTAATATTTCAGTGTGCTCCTTTGATCTTTTATCTCCTTCAAATTAGTTACTATCTGTCCATTGGCATCAGTTACTATCTGTCCATCCTTTAGCATACCAATTTGAGGTTGAAACTTTCTTCAGAGATTTTTTCACAAGATTATCCTTTTTAAATGTCTACTTCTATCTTCTATCTTCTATCTATGTGTCTTTACAGATGTTGTAATAGTGCTTCATGTGTCTTCTAAAAGCTCTCTGAAACCCTTATACCTTTCTTGGCTTTGGCTTCTCTTCTCTTCTTGGCAATTTTGATGGGTTTTTTCCTGACATCCAGTTTGTGTTCTTCTGTTTCTTCATCTTTGGCAGTGTCTTTTCACTTTTCTCCTTAGCCAGTTCCTCTGGTTCTGTGTCAATGACCTCAGAACTTCAAAGTGATTCCCGATGTTCTCTGAAAATGGTAGATATATGTTCATATTATGGAAACTCTCTGTTTTTCTTGTTCTTCTTTAGCCCAGTTTAGAACCTGCACATTGTAGTTTCTAATCTCTTACACAGTCAGCACCTGGATTTCTGTTTAACACCATAAGCGAACTCTTCTAACCTATTTTAGCAATTGTAGTCAATTTGATTTCTGTCTACTCCATGTGGTGCTTCCATGGATACAGGTATCATTTTGGTTGTTTGAAGATAGCGTTAGCTATAAAGAAATAATATATTGGCAGAAATTGATATGCTGATGTCCTCCATTTTTGATTCTTAAACCATGCCAGGGTGGATAAAAATCGATGATTTTTTTTAAAAAAAAATTTAAATCAGATTTTTTTTATTTAAATCGGATTTTTTTTATTTTTATCAAATTTATTTTAATAAAATTCTTTTGGAGTAAAAATCTATCTAAAGATAGTTTTCTATTTAAGATACATTAATAATTTAGTATATTCAGCATGAAATGGAGCTTAATTATGTAGCATGAGACTGTATATTCTGCAATATTGGGACTGTCGGTGAGTAAACAGCGGGTCAGGAGGAGCTGCTACAGGACAGATGACAGTTGCTCTTTAAAAATTATGATTTAAATCGAGTTGATTTAAGCCTTTTTACTAGTGATTTAAATTATGATTTAAATTGTGATTTAAATTGACTTGATTTAAATTAAATCTACCCTGAACCATGCAGTGTTAACGTTTTCCTTAATATTTCCAACTTTGGCAATCCAGTCTCTAATCACAAGCAGCAGATTTTGCTTTCATGTTCTGTTAGTTTTAAATCGAATTTGATTGTATAACTTAATAATCTTCTCATATTTCTATCACTGAAATTAATGGAACTTAATTTGGGATTGGTGTTTGTATGAATTAGCTATGAAACACTTAAGGAAGTGTCTGTTTAAAATCAACATTTAAAGTTATAATTGAAAATGAGATTAATTTAGTCAACTAAACAGGAAGCTTAATCAGCTTTGTAAATTATACTTGTATGGCCTACTTCTTAAAAACAATAGTTCAACCTAAGTCTGGACTGTGTTACTTCACATTGCAAATGGAGATTTTATTAAAATATTTCAAAAGGAAAATTAGAAGGTGAAAAGGGTTATTTGATTTATTTTATTAACATATTTATATGTTTTCTGTAGGTGGGTCATATAAAACATAGAACTGCAAATGCAGAAAAGTGAATGAAATTAAGAAGCAGTAATATGCAATAGTTTATTATTAGTTTTCAAAATAAATGGATTTTATATTATATTTATATTGCAAAGTGGCACAAAGCAAAAAAACCTACAAATGTTCTTGACATTTTTATTATGTAGGTTTCTGCCTGCAGTTTGTAAAAATGAGGCCTGTGATATCACAATCATTAAGTTAATTATGAGATTGTTTGAAATTTCAAAGTTATATTCCCATATCATGCTAAACCATAATGTTACTTGCTTTGATTTTAGTTAGCAAGATTCATGAACCCTGGCATTATGGTTTGCTGTGTTTGAACCAAATTTCTGTGGCTTGTTGAGCAACTGATCAAAACAAGTCATACATTGGTGTGATTTGTGCTCAACTATTGTTACCATGTATGTTTTTCAAATTAATTACTTTTATTGCTTATTTACACAAAATATATTTCAGGAAGAATATGCCTTAGAGGAAGAAACGTGTTATTGCTAGTCATTTCATTATAATAAATGTGCTGAATTTCCTAGTCATAAATCTGGGCTATGTATATGTATAAACTCTAAGATTTCAAATTTAGAGATAAAAGCTTCAGTAATATATATATATATATCTGCATTTAGTTTTTAGGAATTAAAAGGATATTGTAGTCTTTATAGAATGTGTCTTCAATCCTGAATATTAACATTCTTTATCTTAATGGTACAGCTGTATACTTTTTGGATTGAAGCTGATAATTACTATAATGTGACAAAACCATGGTTTGCTTCAAGGATTCCATTTCCATTGAGTTGGTACCTACCTAGAAAGATGTCCAAGGACGCTCTTAATAGGATCTTGCTGACAAAGGGAGGGCCTCCGCTCTATAGCATCACTGAAATAGAAGTTCAGGTAAATTTCTTAGTCAATTAAAATTGATGCAGATGTACTATCACTGCATGATAAATGCAGTATTGTTTACTATTCTACTTTATAAGATGGTAGATGTTTAATCTTCAGAATGTAGTGGTGTCTTGTTTTATTTGATATTATTTACAGAATATTTACCATTCTATCAAGGCAGAATATACAATCTTTTCTTGTGTTTACAGATAATATATTCTTTTGAGAAGGACCCTAATTTTGTGGGAGAACACATTCATTCTTTCCAGAGGATTATAGAAAGATCCATTTGCTTTCTAAACCAAATCCCTCCTCCCTGCACTTTATTACTAACGTTAAAAAAAGATTGATCTAATATGGTGCTATAGAAACTAAGAAAAAATGTAACTTTGATGGCATTCCAGACAAGTACTTTGTTTATACCTTTGTATATGCCAAAGCATTATTTTGGAATTAAATCTAAAGCCCTGCTCAGGCTTTTTTTCAAAACAGAAATTAAAACAATAAGTGAAAACAATTGTTTACCATACAGAAACATTTTCCAGAGCTTTTACATAACTTTCTTTGCAACCTTTGCAATCAGTATGAGAGAATTCTCACCACAAAAGTAGTGCTCAAAAAGTATCCACCGTTGTAAAAGCACTCCACAGACTGGTTTTATCTGTGTTGCTAAAATTCCTACTGCTTTTTTTGAAACCTATGAGCAATATTTCCTCTGATACATTCCATGTATTAGAATCTAATATGAATTAGAGTGTCCTTTTAGAAAAGAGATGGCCTGAATTTAGTTTTTCTCTGGGTTTTGTTTTTCTATTCTATACTCCTATAGCCCATCAACATGATAAACAAAGCAACAGTGTTGCTATTATAGTTTGCAATAATACATACAATATACACTGCTAATAGTAGAGACGGACAGCCCATGAGTTATACTCAAACCCCAGTACATCTGTGGGTCCTAAAGCGACATCTTGGATTTTTTAATTTTTGTGTGGATGGAAAGTTTAAGAGGCAGTATGGACAATTTGTCCCCAGAAACTTCCTTAAGGCACATTTATAAAATGACACTCTAATTTTAGCATCACTGCTTTGAAATCTGCTAATACATTTGATAACTTGTTTGAATGGAAAAATACATTCAAGATATGCATTTTGCTGCATTTTGTATTAACTGAAGCATTACAAAATTCAGGGGTAGCTTCCTTGAAAATTATGGTAGATAAGTTAGGTTATCAAGGATGAGCAACTTTTTGGTGCCTGAGGGTTGCACAACATTTTTGGGGAGCTCAAGGAACATTGTAGGTGGAACAAAAATGCAACATGGAGCTAACTTTTTTCATTAGTTTTTGAAGGATTCTTAATTTTGTTAATTATGATAAAACTGGGGTATCACATTCACTCCAGTTTGTAGTATATTTACTGTCTCAAAATATAGGTTCCCTACTCTTGATATGTAGAAATAATATGATAATAAAATGAATCAGCCACAGAGAAAAATAGCAATTGCACTTTAGTTTGTATACCACCCCATAGTGCTTTACAGCACTCTCTGGGCAGTTTACAATGTCAGCATATTGTACCCAACAATCTGGTTCCTCATTTTACCGACCTCGGAAGGATGGAATGCTGAGTCAACCTTGAGCTCCATCAGGATTGAACTCCAGGGCGTGGGCGGAGTTTACCTGCAATACTGCATTCTAATCACTGTGCTGCCAGGGCTCCTGTAAAATCCTGTAAAAACATAGAAAATAGGATAATATATAATGGAGTAAGTAGAGCTGTGATATTTTGTCTGTTTCCACAAACAAGAGTCAAGTTCTCAGAACTGTTTTAAGATTAATAAAGATATTCTGTAACTGTTGCATGAGGGAGCAAATGACAGCATATAAGAGATGGTGTTATGCAAATAATGCAACTTATGCAGTTTTGTTAAACATTTTGTTAAGACATGAGAACGGGTGTCAAACTCGCCACATCATGTTGCCATCACGTGATGTTTCGTGATTTTTTTCCCATTCACAGAACTGGAGTGGACGTGGCCTGCATGTGACACATCCAACCCATGGGTCACCAGTTTGACACCCTGCACAAGAGTGTGCTAAGAGCATTTGCTTGATGACATCATCATATGCATGTCATTTTAGCAACATTGTGTTTGGCTGCAAGTGGCTATGTCTGTAATGGCACATTTTTAAACATTGTGATATAGGATAGATAATGTAAAAGTTAATACTTTACTATCTATTATGAAGACTCTGCATTGATTTGAAATAAGTACTAGAAACATTGTGCAGATGAACTTTTCTCCATTTTAGATCTACAGAGATGCAAAAGAGTGTCTAAATCTTCTGTCAAATAGACTAGGCTCATCTCCATTTTTCTTTGGAAATAAGTGAGTATAGAATGTTTATGGTGTTTGCTAGGCATTTTAATGCTACTACATTTTGTGTTTAAAAGTATGTTAAGACTTTGTTTGACTTGCCAGCTTTTAGTATCAACACTTGTTCAACTACTGATCACCATAAACTAAATGACTAATTAAAAAGAATTTTAAAAAGAATTCAAGAACAGCTTCCTTCAGATTCTATATAAAATGACATACTTGTACATTGAATATTAATGGCATAATTTTCCACAATTTTGAGTCAAAAAAGCAAGAAAGTTACAACATACATTCTAAAACAGGCTTAACAATTATTTTAAAAAGCCAAGTTAATCACCAAGAGCCATATACATAGTTACTACACGCCATGTTTCCTGCATGTCCTTTGATCATCAACAGGTTACTTACGGCTAATGTGGCCATTTCTTCCCTCTTTCAAGCAGGCAATTTCCTCATTGATTACCAATTTAAAACTAAATTAAATTTCTAGAACCCTCCCCAGTTTGTGGATTTAAAAAAAAAAATTAAATGGTAGATATCAGAAGTTATTTCTCTGCATAATAATGCAGCTTTCCTGCTAAAGCACTATTTTATGGTGCTTTTGATGAAAGCTAAGACAACGATGCCCAGTTATTTTCAATGGTATAGCTCTCAGATCCTGCTCACCTTCTGTGTGTTTCCATTTTCAGTGCATTGAATGCTGAAGCGATGTTGACTTTTGTATAATATTCAGGATGCTGTTTTCCTTTAATGATGGAAAATCATCTTTTTCATAATTACATTCATGTGGAGAAAAACACATTCATATATCTGAATCAATAATATGGTCATGGAAGAGATTTATGTACCTTGTCTAAATTCCAATCTAGATTTTCTGGGGCCACATGATAAAAGATTTATCCTGAATCCACTTTCATCTGTTTATATAAGGGTTAGATTTAATTTGATGTCTGCTGATGAAATGTAGATTATATTCCAAACATTAACATCTGGCTTAAAGCTATTCATTTATCAATTCCTTTGTATGAGGACCATTTTCTGGCATTGACAGCTGACATTACTAATAATAGGCTTTACACTTCAGATAAACTGCTGCTTTACATGTACAGCCTGCAGCTAATTGCAATTGCTTAATTGAATGTTGTAATTAATTGGTTTAAACCCATTAGATGAAGACAAATCTTGACTGATCCTTCATATTTAGAAAACATCTTGAAGTAACTGGAAAAAATTGAAAACAAGGAACAACTTGATTAGGAAACTTGCAGGATGGGGAGCACAAGCATAAACACTACATACAATGGTACAATCATCAATTTACTCTGTCACTGAATACTGTACACCTGTATGGGGAAGAAGTTGTCATACCAACAAGATTGAAGTTTATCTTAATGATACAATAAGAATAACATTCAGAACCCTCATATCTACACCAGTGTCCTTGTTCCATGTTCTTTCTAACATTGCCTCCCCCTTATGTCAGGTGACAACAACAGACAGTTGGAAAGTGGAATAAGCTAAACACTCCATGGACTCCTAGAGATCTACCAAAACATAAAATATTAGATTCTCTATCTTGCACCAGTTTAAGTCTAGGAAACCAATTTGGAGTAACATACCATAGTCTTACAATCTAGATGAAGAATGGCAATCAAAATGGATGACTCTTAACAACTATAACCAAACAGATCATGTGGAGCCAATAAAACCACTTCCAGGAATGCAGCTGCCCCTAAAAATATGGAGCCATCTGAATAGAATCAGGACAGGCCATGTCAGAAGTAAGACAAAGCTGTTTAAGCGGGGGAATGGCCGAAAGCCTGCAATGTGTCTATGGTGCATTGAAGCAAATGATGATACATATGGTCCAAGAAAGTCTCTTCAGGAAGTTTAAAGGCATCTGGGATGATCTCATCGCAGCAACAGTAGAAGCAGTTAGATGGGTTACTTCCTTAGATATTGAATTATAGCATCTATCCTATTGCGATTCTATGGAGTCTTTTTTTTTTATTGAAAAGTTTTACAAAAGAAATTTTTTTCCCCCAACATTCCCCACCCTCCTT